>JARGCV010000063.1:670000-832500 GCA_034064705.1 Bothrops alternatus | reverse complement strand
GTTTCCTCTTCCCAAAACAAACACTATATGAGTTTGTGCTGCACTTCATGAAGTAGCAATTACTTAGTATTTGTTGATAAATATCCAGCACTGCAGTCAATGTGAATCCTTGTTTCTGATTGGGAAATAAACTGTTTCTTTTGTAAGTAAATGTGCGTAGAATGTGTGGCTTTAATGTCTTCAGTAACAAAACCTGGATAAACTTAATTCCAAGTGCCCTGGAATATGAATAGTTCATCATGTCTCCCAATATTCCCAAAACAGAAACAATAGGAACCTATTACTATTCACTTCTGCATTTTCATCCAACACTTGCCAAGAGAATCTTCTGCCGTTTCAATCCTAGGGTCATGTATTTAACCAGTAACTCTGATGACTACAATATTTCAAAGAGGAATAACTGTCCTAATTAGAAATCCTGAGTAATTGGGAAGCTGAATCAAATGAATCAAATGCACATAACCCAAAATGACATACATGAATTATTTATAGTAGAGATGGTTGCCATATTTCTGTTTCTTCTGTACAGATCTATATGGAATACTTGGACAATTTTAGCAAACACACAGAGAGAATAACACAGATCAGCATATGATGTGGAAATACTGTAAAGCTGTGAATTTAGATGATGCTTGGAAAGCATATTGTCTAACAACTCAATATTTTGTTGCCTTTTTGTATGTGGGAACATCTATAAATTTAAGAATCATCCTTATTCTAAAATGTATCCCACAGAGCAAAGCTTAATTTGGACTGAAGTCAGGAGTCTCATTCTCTCTTGCCAAAGGTCTAAGTAAAGAGACAGATTTCATGGCTCTTCAGAATCCAACAATTCGTCTTATTTTTATTTTAAATAATTCCAACTTCTAGCAAGAGCTTCTAGCAAGATCAGCCAAGTCTGACTTCATGTTAAATTGCTCTCCGTGGTCCTGAATCTAAAATTCTTATTGTTTGTATTAGCATAATTTAAAAGCCTTCCTCCCATCCTCGCACCCATCTTGTTTAAGTTGATTGTGTTCCTATAGTGTACTTTTACTCAAGTTATTATATAGAACAAGTGATGACATAATTATTGATCCAGACAGACAACAGGGCCATTTCATGTAAACGTCCAATTATTTCTCTTTTTCAAACAGAGATATTGTATTGTTAATGTTTATCCTTCATCAACTGATTTGTGTCTTTGAGGCAACACCAATTGATCTTGTTTGATTTTTTTTAAAAATGAGCAGGATGAATCTGGTTTGTATCCATAGCTGTAGATGTCTGAGAAATCAATAATTGAAAAAGACAGTACCAAACAAATACCATAATGTTGCCAAGAAAACTACATTGATGCATACACAAAGTCACCAGGAGTTGAGCATACCTTGAAAGAGACTGTGTGTGTGTATATATTTGTGAGAAGTATTTTTATACTTTTGCAATATATTTTTTGCAGTCATGACTAATACTAACTATTGTACTTAATGGATTTAACAATTATGGTGGCACTTTTTTTATTCAGCTGTTATAATATTTTTTCACATTGCCTCCACATTGGCTTTATGATCTAGGATTGCCGTGGGTTTCATTTACTATATCAGAAATCTTGTAATTTATTCTGATGTTTCTACAGCAGCTTTGAGGTATGTACATCCAAGAACATTTAAAGACCATTCATCAAGATCCTTGAGATAGCTGTTTATCCTACTGAATAATTTCATTGCTCTCATCCCAGGAAAGGTAACAGCAGAATAGGGTAATATATATTCTGATATTTCTTCCTATACTGGTGTGTGAGTGACAAAGATTTTCTTACTGATATGATGCACAGAAAAGATTCTTAAATATAATCCTGGATCATCTGTTGGAAATTTCCTACAAGAAAAAACTACTTGAAAGCCAATTTAAAGTTGTCAAAGATCTTTATATCATAAGTTCTCTGCTCTTTCCAGACTGTGGCACAATATCTATTTCTCCTTGCATATTTGGTATTTGTGATTGAAAACAATTTTTCAACTCATGGGTACTACCATCTATTAAATTACATTGAATTTTCAAACTAAAAGAGGACAGCTTTTGAAATTGCTATCACATACGGTATATGCTTCTCTTTTAAGATGTATAATATTACATTGAAAATTTCATTTATTTACCTTGTTTTGCTTTATTTGTTTGCTAGATGATCATGCCTCTATACTTTTATATTTATATTGGCAATTGTTAGATATACCCTTTTCAGATACAATATAATTAGGTTAAGTTTAACAATAATATATATGATTTTACTTTCCGAGAACACAAGATTAACATAGCAAGATAGTCAGAATACATGGATGGAAAGAGTGAACTCAGTTTTAATTTTATTTAACTCAGCGAATTTATGTGCGGAGTATATAGGTTTATGATTTCATTGTTGTTTTAAAACAATTATTGGGGACACAGAATGACAGATTTTCTCTCCCAGCTTTGGCCTATTTAAAAGATATTTCTAAGCAAAAGAACACCATCTGCCTTCCCTATCATTTAACTTGATGTATTCCAACAGTGGAATTTTGGGTGATGCAACCAGACAATTCACCACTAAAGTTCCAAATAACCAAGCATTATTAAGCTGTCTTAGTGTTCCTTGGCTTCCGCTTGTGGCATTGTGGCAAGGCAGAATCAGGAGGATGAGCCTCCGTCTTCCATGTTTGATTTCGCCATGCTGGGGGACCCTGGAAAGGGTCAAAAGTCACCCTGTAGAAGCGGCAAGCAAGGAGGGGACCCTCTTCTGATCATGGGGGAGGGGCAGCCCTCCCATCTGATCCAAGGAAGCCCTCTAAACCGGTGGTGGAAAGATGGGCTACATTCGCTTAGCCAGTCAGAAGCTGCACATTAAGCATTACCAAGCAATTTTACAGCAATGTGGGTGAAACTGGGTGAGACCTAAGCCTCTCTTTATGATTTTAAGACCTTTTCCTGAAAATCTGCCCAAAGCACTCACCCCGAGGAGAAGGGAAAGGGAATTTCTACCCATTCCCTCAGGAAAGCGGCAAATTAATTACCTGGGGAAAAAGGAGAAACCTACAAGACTAGCTTGGAACTAATATATACATATATATAACTTGGAAATTTGGGGACTAAAAGTGTTTTTAAGACTTTTTTTAAAAAAAAAAGGCTTGAAAAGTTTACAATATAAATTTTGGATTTAAAAACTGAAAAATGGCATTGATGATATCTAGTGGTGAATTATGGCACTACAATTTATTTATGCCTAAAAGTAATCTGGCTTGAAGCTCAGAGTTAGATAAGTCTTTGGCTGGCCTTGAAGCTTTGACTTTTGAGATTTGCAGCTGAGAAAAAGGAACAGGCTTGGGGACTTCTTACCTATGTGGCAGAGACAATAATATCATTTTAAAATTGGCCTGTCTGAACTGTGAATTGTATTGTGGAACTATTTTCCTGTAGAAGATACATATACTATTGCCGGATATAATAGAACACTTTGGATTATAAATCTTGATTATTAAACAACCTTTAATGGTTCTTTTTTTCTCCCTGGATAGAAAGGATATCTTTCTCATTGGACAGAAAAAAATGAACTTTACTTATATCTGCTTAGGGGAGGTTTAAGAACGGCTTAGCTCTAAATACTTAGCTCTAAATAGTGAAAAACCATCTTTAAGATCTATTTCCAGAAGCCTCAGTTTGCCATATTACCAAGAAAATACTGATGAACCACTGAAAGAAATTCCCTCCATGTTGAGATTAATAAAAGAAACAATTGCTTTAGCTCGTGATGATATTAAAAGTAATACAAAGGAGATAAAAGTACAATTTTCTAATTTAAACCTACAAACTCAGAAAATAACTACAGAGAAGGAACCAGCATCTCAGAAAACAGAAGGAAAACTAGAAAATGCTGACACAAATATTGAGGGTCTAAAGGAAGAAACTAGTGACTAGACTCTGATAAATGAAGACTTAGAAGACACAACGATAATATTGGAAATGGAAAAGACATTTTACAAACCAAGGTTTCAGAATGCACTGGAGGATAAGGAAGAAGAGCTGATGGAATGGAAGATAAAACCGTCAATAGAATTGTGGGGAATTGGAGAAGGAGAGAAGCTGTTTAATGAATATCAATGGGCCAGTTCTTCCAAAAATACTTTAACTAAATTGCTTCTCTTGACTCAAATAATATACACAAAAATAGAGGAAGAATTATTTGATGATCCAAATGCACTGACTTGGAAAGTTAGTTGGTAAAGAAAGCTAGAATAAGATTGAAAGAAGCTTTGAACTGTTAGCGGGGATGTTACATTATCAATTAGATGTTTGAATGTGGTTTAGAATAGATTGCTAGAAATAGAAATATTATTATAACTAGATACATAGGATTTGTAATCAGAATAAAATATCTTGGTATGAAAAGGGAAATAAGAATATGTTAAGAATTTTGAACAGGGGAAACTTTTGGTTACCCAAATATAACTTGTTCTGAAATTATAAATGATTGGAATATTTTGAACATGGATGGGGAATTAAAATTGAAAAAAAGCGAAAGTAGGATATAGACTGAATAAATGGATATTGAATGCAAATGCAATTAAGATATGTATTTGACACTATTAGAAAAATATAACAAATGTTGATAGGCAATTGTATATTTACTTACAACAATAAGAATTGTATTTGCTTAGTGTGGAAAAATGTCTATTACCAGAAGAAGAGAGGATGTATTGGAGAGTGTAATATTGGATTTAGTTTGAAGAAGCTTACTGTACCACGGAATTACTAATGGACTCAGTCATCATGTTGTTTAATTAGGTGCTTGATTGTAAAAATAGAAAATTAATAAAATACTTACTTAAAAAAAGCTGTGTTAGAGTTCCATTGTGCAGATATACAATGAGAAAAGTGGTACTTTTTATGGTGCTTTTGCCTTTATGATTTCTTCAGATAAGATTGTATTTATGTATAGTATATATGCTTGTTTACACAGGTAGTCCTCGACTTACAACAGTTCATTTAGTGACCAAAGTTACAACTGCGTTGAAAAAGCGACTTATGACCATTTTTCATGCTTACAACCATTACAGCATCCCCATGGTCACGTGATTTGCATTCAGACACTTGACAACTGACTCACATTTATGACAATTGCAGTGTTCTGGAGTTGTGCAATACCCTTTTGCAACCTTCTGACAAGCAAAGTCAATGGGGAAACCTGATTCACTTAACAGCCGTGTTACTAATTTAACAACTGCAGTGATTTACTTAACAAATGTGGCAAACTTGTAAAATGGGACAAAACTCATTTAACAAATTTCTCCCTTAGCAACATAAATTTTGGGCTCAGTTGTGATTGTAAGTTGAGGGTGAATATATATGCATGCATATCTTGGTATGTACTTTTTTTATTGGCAAGAATGATATCAAAGTGGTTTGCCACACATATTTTCTGGGACACTTTTTTGACTTCCCTGTTTAACCCATTGCCCTGGCATTTCCTGATCCCCATTCAAGCACTAACTAGGACCAACTTTACTTAGTTCTTCAGGATCACTCAGTTGTTTGTGTGCACATGCATAATATGTGCATATTATTTTGTTGTTCTTTGCTTTTGAATCCAATAGAAAACAATAGTTAAAAGCCTCAGTCAATATCCCTCCAATCTATTATTAAGCAAAGGATTAAAATAGATCCCTTTCATGCACATGCAGACCTAATTTACAGATGTATTTATTTATAATAGCTATCACCCTCTGCATAGAATTAGAAAACTAATTGCAAATGAAAATATTTTTTTAAGAATAATTTTATGTAGTCAAAAATAAACAGTGGATATGAAGATATATTTTTAATCTCTCTTTTATGATATTTTTTCCTTATATTCATAGAAAAAAGCTATACATTCAATGTGGCACACAACTATCTCCTGCCGCTGTTATTAACTCTCTGCTTTATGGATTTCAGAAATGTAAGTGAATGTAAGAAAAAAATAATATAAAGAGAAAAGTAACAGTGATTAAATACTACAGATGAATCCTATTACCACTTTCAACATGTTCTGAAAAAAATTTGATGCTTCTGTTTAATTCTTAGTTCATGGCAATAGACTCAGCCAATATTATGTAAAACACAATGCAATATTTATAAGATAATGTTCCAATAAGCTAAATGTAGAATATATTACAAATAATTACTCTATTACCAGCCTACACTTCACATTAGCAACAGATTAGTGAAAGCATTACCGTAATTCAATTTATAGTTATTCAAGTATATGAATATTTGATGCAGTATTAATTATCTGTTGGCCCGGCTGACATTGCTGATTATATTTCTCTCCTATCCAAAAATAAAATAAAATAAACGCTGGTCGTATGGGAAAAAAAAACCACAAATCATTATTCAGACATTTTTATTTTCAGCATATTTGAAAAAAGAGATAGGTATTTCTAGATGAAGGTTAAAATGTTCTTCTAAACCCTGAACCTTAGAATGGTTTCTACATCGATAACAGCATTTTCCAAAATGGTTTGCTATCTTATTAATCTCATTGTGCATCTTTCTCTATATGAAGAATATATTTCAGGTACTCGAACAGATTTAACTTGTATGAAATGGAGTGGAATGTGTCTGTATGTCAAATATTCATGGATGGTGTAGTAAGGGCCTTCTATGAGAATTAGTCAACAGGATATTTTCATTGGTTAATAGACTAATAAAATCCATACTGTGATAGAAACACTACGGGGGTCCCAAATAATTTTGTATCATTGAATTATGATTTAAAATTAATATTTGACTGCAACCATTTGCTGGGACAAATGGGTACTCAGTTAAAAAAGAGTTATAGAACACTGTTTTTATATATATGATAACTGCTACAAGATTATTATATTCACAAAAATAGAAAGACTGAAATACAACAGAAGAATGGCTGGTGAAGATAAGGGCACAGAGGACAAAATTGATTTGTCTGATTAGAGAAAGGAAAATAAGTCACTGGAAATCCCTTATGGACTTTTTTCTGAAAAATAAGGGGGAAAATGAACTTGTGATTTATGGGTTTGATGATTAAAAAGGGTAGACTATAGAAAAAGGAAATCATGTTGTAACCTTAGAGAGAGAGGGTGAAATATAAATGTACTTGTAACTGCTGTTAAGAAGTTCAAAAGGCATTTCTTTATAACTTTTCCTTTCCTTCAATTTCCTTTTCTTTTTTTCATCTCCTTATTTCTTTGCACTTTTTTCACTTTCTTTCTTTCCCTATTTTTTACAAAATTTATATGACTGAAGTGCAGCAGTCTAGACTATCTAGTGATTAGATAAGTGCAGCAGTCTAGACTAATCTAGTGATTAGATAAGAGGCAGCATAGCCCGCAAAAGCAAAGGAACATGGTAAATATCTCACAAGGGCCCTCCTCTAGTTTCTTGGACAATTAGAGGTGAGAGAAGTAACTTCAGAATTGCAAGATTCTGCTAATATAACCTTATATAAAATTAAGGCTAGTATTTCTGGATATACTTCTTGTTTGGACTATCTCACAAGGCTGACGAGCAGATAAAGTATGATTAGATAGACTGTTCTAGGGTAGTTCATCAGATGTCTGATGTTCTGCCTGTTCTGAAAGGATTTTACTGCTTGGGGGGAGATGGTGTTTTGTTTGCAATAGTGGCAAATATCTGTTGCTCGGGTGTAGGATGAGGGTGAAGGTTCCTTTTCCGAGCTTCTGGGTTGGTTTCTGAATGTTTCATTACCAGACTAGGTAACATCTTCAGTGAAGTTTAGGGGATGTCTGTGTCTCTACTGTTTGTAAGGGATTCAGGTGTGGGTGTGTCAAATGAGGGTCTTTTGATGGGTCAGGTGTAAGTCATCAGAGAGAGGCTTGTGATGGGTCTTGTGATGTGGAGGTTACTTCAAGTCAGGGTCATTGGAGGGTATGAATTATCAGTGGCTCAGGTATGAGTCATCAGTGGAAGGCTGGTGCTGGGTCTTGTGATGGAGAGATTATATCAGGTGTTTTGTCTTCAGATGCACAAATGTAAATACATTTAGCATCTTAGGTCAGTATGCTACTCACATTCATAGAGGCATCCTGGCTTCTGTGAGTCCAAGCTTCGGTAAACACTCTTGAAGAAAATTGGAAAACATAAGTCAATATAAAATACGATGGCTAAGTTAGACTAGAATTGGAAATTGTAATAAGATTAAGCCACTGCTGCATCATATTCACTTTTCAGGCCTAAATTAAAATTCTGGTAATAAATTCTAAGGGTTTCATGCTTGAAACCATGTATTTCAAAATCCTTTTTCATATTGCACAATGTTGCCTCAACCATTTAGTGAGCTGACCCTATTCTGAGTAGATCACAATGTTAGTCCCTCTTCCCCCAAAGCTTCATCCATAAAATCATTTTTAAAGCTGGTAGATACCAGTTGGTACATTTGACATTCAGTCAAGGACTGTTAGAAAGATAACTGCAGTCATTCAAGAAATGTCAAATTTGTTGGCTAGAGTCAAGATTTCAGAGATAGAATGTTCTGCTTGATTGGATAAAATTCTCCAAAAGGTTAAAATTTGAAAGTCTGCCACTTTTAGCAAAACTTAGGAAATGTTTAAAAAGGAGAAAGATGGACTTTCCTAACAATATTAATGAGTTGGGGGCCCAGATAATTTCTACAACTATCCTTTCCCTCAATAAACTTTTTGTATTTGCTGAAACCCATCATGTTACAAAAGGAGGTAGTAAGTAAATTGTTTAGCTAGACAAATCAATATTGATTTTCTCAGGTATTCTGGAGATGAGATAATTGCAACAGTTGTTTCCTACATTTCTCCTTTCTCAATCAATTCATTAACTAAGAAAAGAAAATTCTTATTAAAGCCATCTATACATATTAAACTCTATCTTTGCAGACCTTCTCTTGGATTTGAGGACTGGCAAAAATGTTACATTCTATGGCAGTGAAATTTTAGCAGAAATAACTTTTCTTTTTTTTTTTGTAACATGAATTGAGGTGGGAAGTTCTGGAAAGATTAGGATGTGTCTAGCGGTTAAGCTCTTCCTTCAAAAGCCTGTGAGGTTTTAAAATACCACTGTTGTTAGCTTATAATACAATGGTATTTGAAGAAACACTTTTCTCATTTATGAGAATCCTGACCGTGAGGACATTATCAGAAGTCCTTCTGAAAGTTCCCTCACTTGATGACCTTTGGGGGTCACTAGTTGGAATTAAGGAGTTTCAGAAATGGAATATTCTCCTAACAGTGACCAGTCACACAAAGGTCTGCCCATTCTCTGAGCTCTTTCAATTTTCTTACAATTTACTACTCTCCAGAGTTTTGAAGGAATTTGTTTCTGTAGCTGTTTTAATTGTGGACTTACTGCATTTTTGTCTTGCTATTTTTGTTTTCAGTTCATTTCAAACCTGATAGTTTTTGTTACGGACCCAATAACAAACCTTAGAAACAAATCTATTTTTTTAAAGACTATTTTGGAGCAAGTGCTAAAGGTTCTGGACTTTGTGACTAGAAATGTGGGCTATGCTGTTAATTTTGTTTCCAACTTAATTCTGCTTCATAATGCCATAATGTTTATTGCTAGGTCTGTGCAAAGTTTAGCTCTACAGTAATCCCAATATAAATGTTTCCTATGCACTCATACATGTATAGATAGATGGGAATTGAGAAGAGTTGCAAAATCTGAGGTTTGTAAAGGTTGCTGCTACTTTAAGGTTTCAAAAAGAGGCACTTCATATAGTTTGTGAATCTCTATTTCAAATACTTTGCATAGCCCTGTTTATTAAATCATGTGCTTAAAGCAAAGGTAAACATCTTTGTGACTGCCGTATATTTTCAATGGCAGATCCTACAATCATTTGCCATTGGCCATATTGCTGAGGCCAATGGGAATTGAACCTAACAACTAGGAGACCCCTGTCTTAGTGGCTAGCCCAGGGGTAGGCAATCTTGGCTCTTTTATAACTCGTGAACTTCAACTCCCAGAATTCCTGAGCCAGCCATTCCTGAGTCATAAAAGAGCCAAGGTTACCTATCCCTGGGCTAGCCAATGCATTTTTCTAATATCTACTAAGAAACAAACTTTTGCTTTCATTATATATCTGAACTAAATTCATTTTCATTAAGTAGTTGCAAACATTGCTTTGGAACTGTTTGAAAGTACAGCAGCTGAGAAAATGTTCCAGTCATTGTCTCACTCTGAGTCAACTGACAAATTAAATGAAGCTGGAAGGAGGAATAGTCCTGTCATATAACAATGCTGTCTGAAAATGCAGTCTATCCTCATTCAGACTGTACTCATCTTTATAATATTGAACCGCAGCTGTCTGAACACAAAACATCCTGAAGACAATCATGGCCATTGTTCCTTCCACTTACAATAGGTGCCACCATCTTTAAGGCATCCTCCATTTGGAGAAGAAGCAGGAACTCCACATCTTTGATCCTACTTTTGTTACTTCCTTTCAATGTTTCAGACAGAACTTCACTATAAAGTATTTATTGGTTACTGTCCCTTGTTTTTCAAATTGCCAATCAAACCACAGGGATGCAATTGTTTCCTTTTAAATTTAGCCAACTGTTTGACTATTTTCTACTGCAAAGTTGATGATGCCTGTATTGGAGCCAATACTATCTATACTGGATCACTAAATAAGTAAATAGTATCTTTGAGGTGTGAACCTTAAGATGACTTTGATGGAAAACATCAAACTTCTTTCCTTTTCTCTTTTTCTTGTTTGCTGATTGAATGAAGGTCATTCTAGATATTGTCCACACCACGCTGTCAGTTCTCTTTCAGATATGGGTCCTAAGGTTTTCCTAAGGGAAACAAATACAGAAATATAGGTGCTCTTTATTTTTTGACTGCCTTCTTTAGTGATTGTTTGGCTATGACTGTGTAAAAAAAAAAAAGCTTTGTGACCAGTCCATTTATAACCATCACATCATCCCACAGTCATCACCATTCAGGTGCTTTGCAACCTGTGTTCATTTATGAGCATTGCAGTGTCCCACAGTCATGTAAATGCCAGTTGTGCTTCATAACTGACTTGATCAGGCATAATTAATAGAGAAAACAGAAATAAATTCTTATGTCATGGTTACATGGATTTTCACTTAATGACCAAAGGGGTATTGAGACTATAACCCTATTCCAGCCATAGTATTGATATTATTTTATAATATGGATGCAAATATTTTGGTTTGGGAAAAAGAAAATGTGAGCAATATTTAATCAAAATGTATAAAATAGTAAATGAAAAGTAATTTCAGTATGAAATATGTCCAATATGAATGGATCTCCCTCATTTGATAATATATATAGCCTTTGGAATATACTTATGTACTTACAAATGTGACTCATTCTTTAGTGACTGGGATCTGAGTTCATAATTTTGGACTGTGTCTGAGAAATAAATACATTCTACTCTTTTGGTGGTGGTGGGGGTTGTGTTTTGTGTGTGTGTGTGTGTGTGTGTGTGTGTGTGTTTGTATGAAACACTGGAATTCTCCAAAGCATCAGATGACAGGACAAGAAGCAATGGATGGAAACCAACCTAAAATTTCCTGACAGAAAAAAATAATAATCAGTGGAATGACTTGCCTCTCGAAGTTGTGGGTGTTCCAACACTGGAGGTTTTTAAGAAAAGATTGGACAACCATTTGTCTGAAATGGTTGATCAGGAGGTTGGGCTAGAAGGTCCCTTCCAACTCTTTTATTCTGTTATTCTGTTACTGGATTACATCAGAAGCTTTTTTCCCCTTGGCATTGTCTTTTAGGACAGAACCTATCACTGTTTCACATACATAGATAAATACTCCCAAAGCTGACCAGAAACTGTTTTTCTAATATTCCAATTTCATGCAAAATGGCTCAACCAATCATTCTCTATCAAGTGGCTCTTGGAGAGATGGATATTGTCAGTATTTTTCTAATAAATGTGCAGAAAAGATGGCAATGCTTTGATTACAGAAAATAGCAACAATAGTATATTTATTTATTTATTTATTTATTTATTTATTTATTTATTTATTTATTTATTTATTTATATATTTCTATGCCGCCCTATTCCAAGAACTCAGGGCCGCTCACAACATGGATACAACATGTAGAAATCTAGAATTAAAATACATTGTAAAAAAAACCCCGTTAATTAAAACCAATCACCCAAAACAGACATGCAAACATACATACACTGGCTGGGGCAAGGTATTAACTGCCCCAGGCCTGTCGGCAAAGATGGGTCTTTAATAATTTGCGAAAGGCAGAGAGGGTGGGGGCAATACGGATCTCTGGGGGGGAGTTGATTCCAGAGGGCCGGGGCCACAACAGAGAAGGCTCTTCCCCTAGGCCCCGCCAGGCGACACTGTCTGGCAGATGGGACCTGGAGAAGGCCGACTCTGTGGGCCCTAACCGGTCGCTGGGTTTCATGGGGCAGCAGACGGTCCCGTAAGTAACCTGATCCGATAGATGGCAAACATTTCTTATGGATGGAAGTGCTACACGACTTTTTATACCTCTATCCGTTGTCTTTTCAGTGACAAAGAATAATACGCTAAAAGAAGCCAGAAGACCATTTCAGCTTCATTCTGTATGTTTACTTTCTTGAAATATACTGCACTAAATTCATGGCTAGTCCTTCAGGAAACGACTATATAAGTCTATGACCTTTTCCAGGTTTCACTATTATGATCTGATAAATCCAGATATGTGGTATTAAAAGACACTGATACCTGCTGGACATTGAAGTTTCTCTATATGCTGGCATTATTTGAAATTGTAGGGGAAACAAAACAGCATAACACTGGCAGTCAATTCATAGATACCTACCGGTATGAGTTCTTCCTCTTTTTTTCCATTCTATTAGCCATCATCCTGGAAAGAACAAGGGATTAGCTGAGACTGAAATTTCAACTAAAAAAGCCATTTTCAAGAGGTTACTTTTTCTCCAATAAGTCTGTGGGAATGGAGAGTAATTTAAATATTTTCCCGATTGAGATGTTATCTTCATTTAAAGCTGAGATCTCTCACAAAGTGCCTGAAGAAAAAGTCCAATCCTGTGTGAAGTGCTCCAATGCCATTCCTCAAAGGAGAGGAGAAATGTGGATGGAGCATCAGCTAGGAAAATCAATTTTCCAATAAGTTCAGTGGGGAAAGGGATGTCCAACTAGGGACTGAAATCAGCTCCTCTTCCATCTTCATCTATAGGGCACTCTGGACTTGCTTTCTTTTATTGCAATAAAACACAGCTTTGCTTCTAAAGTGTCATGCCATTCAGATCACAATTTCTCTTCGGCAGATGAACCATTCCTTTCTCTCTTTGTTCAATCTGCTAATAATATTTAAAAGAACAGGTTCACCATTTAATCTCTGCCAGCCTTTCCAGATTTTTGGAATGGTTCAATCTTTAGCAGATGGCTGAAAGAAATGAAAGGCTTTTTTTCCTCCTCAGCAGGAGGAGAAAGCTTGCTGAGTTTTAGGGCCATGAATACATTTAATCAAGTTACCAAAAGCAAGACAAGCTGCAGGAACAATTTGGAGTTGTCTGTATTATTGTTGAAACCCTTAGGCAGTAAATGACCTCATCAACTTGAGCCTCATGCTTAATATACCTAAGCTAGAGTTTGGAAGTCACCATTATGACTTCCTTTAAATACAGAACTGAAGAACCTCAAGTCTCTTTATGGGATTCAGAAGGCAGCAGTTTCAGTTTATTCCCATATAATTTCATTCTCTTTCTTTCTTTCTACACTTCAAATCCTCCATTTTCCATTTAACTAAGACCATTTTCCTGTGACTGGCTGGAAATAATTTAATATTTTACTTGCAGCTCTCTCTCTCTCTCTCTCTCTCTCTCTCTCTCTCTCTCTCTCTCTCTCTCTCTCTCTCTCTCTCTCTCTCTCTCTCTCTCTCTCTCTCTCTCTCTCTCTCTCTCTCTCTCTCTCTCCCCCCCCCCATGCGTCTTTGAGTCAGTTTAAAAAACATCATGGCAACTGCCTGGACAAGACCCTTCAGTTTTCTTGGTAAGATTTTAGAAGTTGTTTCTCATTACCTCCTCCTTCCTGGTCCAAGGTCAATCAGATGGCTTTGTGCCTAAGGTGTAACTGGAACTCCCGTAATCCTAGTTTCTAGCCTGGTGCCTTAACCACTATACCTAACTTCAAATATATCCACATTATGTAATGCAACTACCTCACAATTAAGTCCCTTTAAGGAGCCAGTAAGGAGGAATGAGTTCAATGTAGAATTGAGCTCAATATCATACATGAGCAAGATGGGCAAAAATAGAATTGTTCTTCTGGCTTTTCCTTATTTTAAGGCTCTTTTTAGACACATTGTGCATTTTATTCTTTCCAAAATGATAGATAACTGCTCTGTTGCAGGTTGGATATCAGAGTTTCCTGCCATAGATTAAGGGATTACTGTCCCTGACTTTGAATGAGAGTTTCACTAGACCTGCAGCTCAACTCTCACATCCACGGAACAAGTGCAGATTTAAGGACTTCAACACTTTGGCCTGGTAGACAAGCCACAGCCAAAAGCAAGCCAATCTGATCTGCTGATCCATCACATCACTCAAACTGCCATCTGGGTTGAGAGGTAGGGGGCCCCAGCAGGAAATTGGGCTTTTTAGCCAGAAAAGGAAGATTAGGAGACAAGCAGTCAACCACACATTTCTTCCAAAACACACACCCACAGCAGGATTTTAAAACCTTGTTGTTGCATTTGCTGAATCGCGTAAACAATAGTGTGAAAATACCTCTGCAGGAACAGATGCAAAGTTCTCATTAAAATGCTTTTTACAGTTGTCTTCCTTGGATGCTAATAATATTATAATTGTGTTCTCCCTTTACAAGAAGAGAAAAGGCAATGCTTAGGAAAAAAAGGCTGGTTCCACTTTCTTGGAATAACATGCAAATTGGAGAGAACTATGTATATTTTAATTACTATTTGAAACAATATACATTTTACTTGCAGGCAAAACTGCGACATATGTGTTCATATATAATGATTTTCCTGGGAGATATCTGTGAGCATACTAGCAGTCCTGAGTTGCTTCTGTTTGTCTTGATTGCATCAGTTTTTGCATTTCAGAATTATAATATGTTCTCCATGATGGTGCCTTTGAAAGATGTTTTAAGCCTACAGTTTCTCCAGAATATCCCAGCAAGCATATTAATAAGCGCAGTCATGTTATACTTCTCATCCAATGTCCACAATTATTCCTGCTTTCTTCAATACAAAACTAAAAAAATCAAAAACAGGAGTCTAGTAGCACCTTTTCTGATGAATAAATTTTATCAAAAGACATAAGCTGTCATAAGCTATCCCTCAATCCATCATAAGCTAACTTTTAATAACATTTGTTAGTTGGGAAAGATGTTTCCACCATGATTCTCTTCCTCTAATATTTACAGGTTTCTCCCAAAGCAATTTGAAAGGGTTGGCAATTATTTGACAAATTAATAGAGTCTAGAATGCCTAAAATCCCATATTGTATCAGGAGCTGCCTGATTTTTAGAAATACAGGTAGTCCTTGATTTACATCAGTTCATTTAGTGACTGTTCACAGCTACAACAGCACTGAAAAAAATAACATTTTCACTGTTTTTCGCAGCACTGTTTCGTTGGCAGCATCCTCATGATCGCGTGATCAAAATTCAGAGGCTTGGCAACTGACTTGTATTTATGACAGTTGCAGGGGTCCCAGGTTCAGGAGATCACTTTTTTGCAATCTTCTGACAAGCACAATCAATGGGGAAGCCAGATTCATTAACTTAACAACTGCAGTGATTCACTTAACAATTGTGGCAAGAAAGATCGTAAAAATGGGACAAAGCTGATTTAACAAATGTTTCACTTAGCAACAGAAGTGTTGGGCTCAGTCATGATCATCATACATCGAGGACTACCTGCATATGCTTTCCACTATGTCCTCCATGGGCTGAAAGCATGACTGATGTTGTTGAGCGATGGAGTCTTCTAGCGGGACAACAGTTTCCCTTGTACCATATATGGTCCTCTGTTCTGGTGTCATTTGCGGATCAATTTGGATCATGGTTATGCAACAGTTATTGCCAAGGATAATGTCTTTAGAACTTCATGGTATATAGAGCTGTTAAAAGTTGTGGATGGGGCTACAGTCCCAGGGCAATGAGAACATCTGCTACATCCCCAGAATGCCTTTCCTCTCCCTGTGTTTAACCTCCTTTCTGATCCCTCTCTCCAGTCAACAGATTTCAGGAGGGAAACATCTACCAAACTTGTTTAAAAATTCTGAAATTGTATTAAACGATAATTGGAATGACTAGTACTAGTTTAAGCGGTTGGGGAGGAGACAGGCTTTTTCTTTGTTTCTGTTGTTCCACTTTGTTCATTAATTCATAATTTTGTACATCATCATAATTTTTATTAATAAATTACTCTGTGACTATACCACTACTGGGAGAGTATTAACTGAGATATAAATATAGGTATAAATATAAAATAAATACTGTTCTCTGCTTATTAGGCTACTTAATCCAAAATGTGTTTAGAGGGGAATATAGGAAAAATAAATGGAAGTCAATGGTACTCTTGTTATTAATCTTATATAGCAATATATCATTCAGTTTTGAAGGTCCAATAGTGAAAATCAAACTAGCAGTGGAATTTAGTATGAAGGTGAAATGACTCTCTCCATTTTTCTTCAGGCCTGAAATAAAGAATCTGCAGTTTCTCTTTTAAACAAAACAAGTATCTGTCAGCAGGTTGGGCATTATGTATCTTTTCTTTCTTGATGTTCAGCATGAATAACCATTTGAAGTTTGACCTATAGAGGATCAGTGCTACACCTGTCTTTGTTCTGAACTCCCTGTCTGAACTAACATGGCTATGTTTAGGTTTTGGGATCTGTACTTGTGTTTCCTTATGAGATCAATTTTATCTAGCACTGCCTTCTATGCTTGAGACAGTTGATTAGGCCTGCTGGAGAAGACAGCAATATCTTCAGCCTATTTAATAATCCCATCACTCTACAGAGCTTTTTTAACAAGGTAAATCATTATAAATAATTGTTTCCCATGTGAGAAATTGTTAGAACTCTGTGAATTTCAAAGGATGTGCGTTTTAGATGTAGCCCAATACATTACATTCTTGTAGGGGTATCAAACATATTAGGGAAGGAACTATAGATCTCTACAATGGGCCTTATAATTTCCTTTGGAACCCTTTGATCAGATAAGGCTACCTTTGACAGGGACCATCTCCAGTATAAAAAGGAGCAAATTTACCCCTCAGAATGCTGTACATAGCTTTTGACTCTGACTTTATTGAAAGTTAATGCACATTTCCCAGGACAACCCTCAAGGGAAGAGGGAGTAGTCTTTTGATCTTTAAAAGGTTTTGTCAAAGTAAGGGAGTGTGTTAGAAATATATATATTTATTTGTGCAAACAACTACAAGGTAATTAGATTTTGAGGCCCAGGGCTTCAGAGTTTGCAGGAGTATTTCACATTTCAAAGAGCTCAAAATAAATGCCAGCTTTTGGTGTATCTCTAGAGATTTGGGAGAGCATGAACCAAAAGATGAATGACTATTGGCTGCCTTTGCTAATTGCTTAACCAATGAAAGGAATCCTCAGTGAGGCATTGTTTTGAAATGGGAGGAAAGCTAATATTAAACCTAGGGGAATGTGAGAAAATAGGTTGAAATGGATCGTATTAGTTGCTTCCTGAGCTGATAGGATGCTACGAGTGAATTTTGCTCTTGTTATTTTAACTTAATTGTCACCAACAAGTCTATAGTATTTTAATTATACACACAAAGTTAGAGTTATTCACTCACTATGGATAGAAGATGGGAAAACATTTACTACGTCTATACAGAATCACAAGCAATTAGAGAAGCTAAGACATTTTTGCAAATAAATTAATCAAGTTAGTCCTAATTTCATTCTAAATTTAACTCCTGTCTGGTAAATTATATCAGCTCTCACATTACACTGAATGCATATGTGTTTTTGCAAAGCTGACAGATGACATTTTTTTTTGTATGTGATTAGACAGTGTAAGAGTATATGTGTATATGCATAGTAATGATCAAGAAATCAACAAACCCTATGGTTTTCAAAAGTAGGAAGTGGAGCATTAGAGAACAAGGTTGCTCAGTTCCAAACGATTTTAAATCTTACCCACCTAATCATATCAGGATTTTGAAAGAAAAAAAAATGTTCACACTACGTTAAGAATGAACAGGTTTCTTAAATATTATATGTGCAGTATATTTTATGAGCTTTTATATCTGATTTTAAAAAATCTGGAAAATGGGAAGCTTGCCCATTCTTTTGCACATATTAAGGCTAATAATAGCCTATTGTTGTGCAAATTCAATTATAGTATTTGCATTTTACTTGTCGCCAACTCGAGAAATATTCTGATGGTGAAAGTAATAAATAATGTACATTTAGGGATACTTATTGATTTTAAGTTGCTTTATAATAGAATACATGAGCTGGAACATCATAAGGGGACTTTGGTCTAAAGCCTTACTCAGTTAGGTTTTATTTTTGGAAATTGGGACAAATATTGTTTTGGACTATAACTCCTATGCCGTCTCTGCTCAGTACCTATGGGATTTGCAGACCAGAACATCTGGAAATTCACTGTCTACTTCTTTTCAATGTATTATTTCAACCTCTTTTGTCCTACTATGAAAAGTTTTACTGTAAATTATTGTTTTATCTGTTTCAAAGGTGTGTTCTTTCCATCAGCATGAACACCCAAATCAAGAATGTCCAAGTCAGCTGTGAACAATTTGTTTGCAACTATTATTTGCAATGTGTGCATAACATTTATTTATTTAATTTCTATAACTGCCCATCTCAAACAAGTGACTTTGGGCGGGGAACCATTGTAAAATCAGTTAAAACCAATTGCAATATACATATGTCTTTGGTTCTTCGGGTTTTCTCCTGCGTAGAATTTGAAGTGTTTTGGCAATGTTTCGATGAAGTCCCATTCGTCATCTTCAGGCTAGTGCTTTCGGCTTCGTGCTTCTAGGAGCAATGTGTGATCGTAGCTGTTTCTTCCTTTTAACTGCCAGTGGAGATATGAACTGATTGGCTGGGAGCTTGGCTGTGTTCTGATTGGGTGGAGGTGTGTTCTGATTGGTTAGGGGCTTGGCTGTGCTCTGATTGGATGGGGGTTGGCTGTGCTCTGATTGGATGGGGGAGTGTTCTGTTTGGGTGGAGGCTTTGTTGTGCTCAGGTTAGTCTGAGTAGCAGGGGGATTAGAGATGGTGAGCTGCATAGCTGTTTGGCTTCGCGTTTGTGGTCGTGCCTCATCTTCATGGTGGGTGTCAGTTTGCTTCATGTATGGATTGGAGGGGTTTAAAGTGGCTAATGATGCAGCTGTGGTCTGGCTTCTGGTTTGTGGTCGTGCCTTAAAGCCACAGGACATGAAATTGATTTCAAAAAGACCAGAACTATCGCTAAAACTGAACACTTTAATAACAGAATAATCAGAGAAGCCATCGAGATAGAAAAACGCCCACACAGCATGAATAAACGAGATGATACCTCCCGCCTACCAGCCATTTGGAAACCCGCCCTTATTGACAAATGAGTCCCTAACACAAAGAATGACACCAGACCGACACTCATGAAAACCACACAAGATGTCACCACCACACATCCACGCAAAAAGCAAACCAAAACTGATGATGAGGCACGACCACAAACGCGAAGCCAAACAGCTATGCAGCTCACCATCTCTAATCCTCCTGCTACTCAGACTAACCTGAGCACAACAAAGCCCCCACCCAAACAGAACACTCCCCCATCCAATCAGAGCACAGCCAAGCCCCTAACCAATCAGAACACACCTCCACCCAATCAGAACACAGCCAAGGTCCCAGCCAATCAGTTCATACCTCCACTGGCAGTTAAAAGGAAGAAACAGCTACAATCACACATTGCTCCTAGAAGCACGAAGCTGAAAGCACCAGCCTGAAGATGACAAATGGGACTTCGTTGAAGTTGTCCAGTTTTCCTTTCCCATGTGGCCAGATTACGAAGGTGTCATCTAGTATCTGAGCCAGAGTTTGGGTTTGTGATCAGATTTTTCTAGAGCTTGGGTTTCAAAGTGTTCTATGTAGATGTTTGCAATGACAGGTGAGAGAGGTGATCCCATGGGTGCTCCTTCTATTTGTTTGTATTTTTGTCCGTTATAGATGAAGTATGTGTTGGATAGACAGTGGTTGGTCAGATCTAGGATGTGTTTGGGGGGGGTTATATTTGTTTTGGATAGCTGTTAGGGCTTCTTTGATTGGCACTTGGGTGAAGAGGGATATGACATCGAAGCTCACGAGTAGGTCGCTGGGTTGTAAGTTTTGTTTCTTTATGATCTCTATGAACTGGAATGAGTTTGTTACATGTGAGGTGATGGATTCTGCATAGGGCTCTAGTTGTTTGGCGAGAAATTTGGCTAGATTTTGTAGAGGTGAGCCTAAGAAATAAGATTGCCAACTTAATCCAAAAAGAAACTCCCACTAAAATCCATGACAGAGAACAAGAAAACGGCAAAGCCCTCCTCCCATACATAAAAGGCACCACAGACAAGATCAGCAAAATCCTGCACAAATATAATGTCAAGACAGCATTCTGCACAAACAGAAAAATATCCACCATCCTAAGAAACCCTAAAGATAAGATTGAGTTAGAAAATCAAGGAGTATATGAAATCCCATGTACTGCTTGCCCCACTACATACATTGGACAAACCAACAGAAGGATAAGTGCACGCATTGAAGAACACAAAAACTCAGTCAAAAGAGAGGAACCAACTTCTTCCCTGGTCCAACACCTTAAAGCCCCAGGACATGAAATTGATTTCAAAAAGACCAGAACTATTGCCAAAACTGAACATTTTAATAACAGAATAATCAGAGAAGCCATTGAGATAGAAAAACGCCCCCACAGCATGAACAAACGAGATGATACCTCCCGCCTACCAGCCATTTGGAAACCAGCCCTTATTGACAAACGAATTCCTAACACAAAGATTGACACCAGAACCACACAGGATGCCACCTCCACACATCCACGCAAAAAGCAAACCCAAACCCACACCAATGATGAGGCACGACCACAGACCAGGAGCCAGACCAGAGCTGCATCATTGGCCACTTTGAACCCCTCCAGCACTACAAAGCCCCCACCCAACCAGAACACTCCCCCAGCTAATCAGAACACAGCCAACCCCCCAGCCAATCAGAGCACAGCCAAGCCCCTAACCAATCAGAACATAGCCAAGCTCCCAGCCAATCAGTTCAAACCCCCACTGGCAGTTAAAAGGAAAAAACAGCTTAGACCACACATTGCTCCTAGAAGCAGAAGCCAAAAGCACCAGCCTGAAGATGATGAATGAGACTTCATCGAAACGTCGCCCAGACACTTCAAATTCTACGTGGGAGAAAACCTGAAGAACCAAAGACCTACATATATATATATATATATATATATATATATATATATATATATATATATATATATATATATATATATATATATATATATATATATATATATATATATATATATATATATATATATATATATATATATATATAGTCTTTATATATATATATACATACATATATATATATATATATATATATATATATATATATATAGTCTTTATATATATATATACATATATACATATATACACATATACACATATACACATATATACATATATACATATATACATATATACATACATATATATATATATATATATATATATATATATATATATATATATATATATACATATATACATACATATATACATACATACACACACACACACACACACACACATACACGTAGGTCTTTGGTTATTCGGGTTTTCTTCTACGTAGAATTTGAAGTGTCTTGGCAACGTTTCAACGAAGTCCCATTTGTCATCTTCAGGCTGGTGCTTTCAGCTTCGTGCTTCTAGGAGCAATGTGTGATTGTAGCTGTTTCTTCCTTTTAACTGCCAGTGGAGGTATGAACTGATTGGCTGGGACCTTGGCTGTGTTCTGATTGGGTGGAGGTGTGTTCTGATTGGTTAGGGGCTTGGCTGTGCTCTGATTGGATGGGGGTTGGCTGTGCTCTGATTGGATGGGGGAGTGTTCTGTTTGGGTGGAGGCTTTGTTGTGCTCAGGTTAGTCTGAGTAGCAGGGGGATTAGAGATGGTGAGCTGCATAGCTGTTTGGCTTCGCGTTTGTGGTCGTGCCTCATCTTCATGGTGGGTGTCAGTTTGCTTCATGTATGGATTGGAGGGGTTTAAAGTGGCTAATGATGCAGCTGTGGTCTGGCTTCTGGTTTGTGGTCGTGCCTTAAAGCCACAGGACATGAAATTGATTTCAAAAAGACCAGAACTATCGCTAAAACTGAACACTTTAATAACAGAATAATCAGAGAAGCCATCGAGATAGAAAAACGCCCACACAGCATGAATAAACGAGATGATACCTCCCGCCTACCAGCCATTTGGAAACCCGCCCTTATTGACAAATGAGTCCCTAACACAAAGAATGACACCAGACCGACACTCATGAAAACCACACAAGATGTCACCACCACACATCCACGCAAAAAGCAAACCAAAACTGATGATGAGGCACGACCACAAACGCGAAGCCAAACAGCTATGCAGCTCACCATCTCTAATCCTCCTGCTACTCAGACTAACCTGAGCACAACAAAGCCCCCACCCAAACAGAACACTCCCCCATCCAATCAGAGCACAGCCAAGCCCCTAACCAATCAGAACACACCTCCACCCAATCAGAACACAGCCAAGGTCCCAGCCAATCAGTTCATACCTCCACTGGCAGTTAAAAGGAAGAAACAGCTACAATCACACATTGCTCCTAGAAGCACGAAGCTGAAAGCACCAGCCTGAAGATGACAAATGGGACTTCGTTGAAACGTTGCCAAGACACTTCAAATTCTACGTAGAAGAAAACCCGAATAACCAAAGACCTACGTGTATGTGTGTGTGTGTGTGTGTGTGTGTATGTATGTATATATGTATGTATATATGTATATATATATATATATATATATATATATATATATATATATATATATATATATATATATGTATGTATATATGTATATATGTATATATGTATATATGTGTATATGTGTATATGTGTATATATGTATATATGTATATATATATATAAAGACTATATATATATATATATATATATATATATATATATATGTATGTATATATATATATAAAGACTATATATATATATATATATATATATATATATATATATATATATATATATATATATATATATATATATATATATATATATATATATATATATATATATATATATATATATATATATATATATATATATATATATATATATATATATATATATATATATATATATATATGTAGGTCTTTGGTTCTTCAGGTTTTCTCCCACGTAGAATTTGAAGTGTCTGGGCGACGTTTCGATGAAGTCTCATTCATCATCTTCAGGCTGGTGCTTTTGGCTTCTGCTTCTAGGAGCAATGTGTGGTCTAAGCTGTTTTTTCCTTTTAACTGCCAGTGGGGGTTTGAACTGATTGGCTGGGAGCTTGGCTATGTTCTGATTGGTTAGGGGCTTGGCTGTGCTCTGATTGGCTGGGGGGTTGGCTGTGTTCTGATTAGCTGGGGGAGTGTTCTGGTTGGGTGGGGGCTTTGTAGTGCTGGAGGGGTTCAAAGTGGCCAATGATGCAGCTCTGGTCTGGCTCCTGGTCTGTGGTCGTGCCTCATCATTGGTGTGGGTTTGGGTTTGCTTTTTGCGTGGATGTGTGGAGGTGGCATCCTGTGTGGTTCTGGTGTCAATCTTTGTGTTAGGAATTCGTTTGTCAATAAGGGCTGGTTTCCAAATGGCTGGTAGGCGGGAGGTATCATCTCGTTTGTTCATGCTGTGGGGGCGTTTTTCTATCTCAATGGCTTCTCTGATTATTCTGTTATTAAAATGTTCAGTTTTGGCAATAGTTCTGGTCTTTTTGAAATCAATTTCATGTCCTGGGGCTTTAAGGTGTTGGACCAGGGAAGAAGTTGGTTCCTCTCTTTTGACTGAGTTTTTGTGTTCTTCAATGCGTGCACTTATCCTTCTGTTGGTTTGTCCAATGTATGTAGTGGGGCAAGCAGTACATGGGATTTCATATACTCCTTGATTTTCTAACTCAATCTTATCTTTAGGGTTTCTTAGGATGGTGGATATTTTTCTGTTTGTGCAGAATGCTGTCTTGACATTATATTTGTGCAGGATTTTGCTGATCTTGTCTGTGGTGCCTTTTATGTATGGGAGGAGGGCTTTGCCGTTTTCTTGTTCTCTGTCATGGATTTTAGTGGGAGTTTCTTTTTGGATTAAGTTGGCAATCTTATTTCTTAGGCTCACCTCTACAAAATCTAGCCAAATTTCTCGCCAAACAACTAGAGCCCTATGCAGAATCCATCACCTCACATGTAACAAACTCATTCCAGTTCATAGAGATCATAAAGAAACAAAACTTACAACCCAGCGACCTACTCGTGAGCTTCGATGTCATATCCCTCTTCACCCAAGTGCCAATCAAAGAAGCCCTAACAGCTATCCAAAACAAATATAACCCCCCCCAAACACATCCTAGATCTGACCAACCACTGTCTATCCAACACATACTTCATCTATAACGGACAAAAATACAAACAAATAGAAGGAGCACCCATGGGATCACCTCTCTCACCTGTCATTGCAAACATCTACATAGAACACTTTGAAACCCAAGCTCTAGAAAAATCTGATCACAAACCCAAACTCTGGCTCAGATACTAGATGACACCTTCGTAATCTGGCCACATGGGAAAGGAAAACTGGACAACTTCCTTACACACCTCAACAGCCTACACCCCAAAATACAGTTCACCATGGAAACAGAAGCTAATAACCAACTTCCCTTCCTGGATTTCTTAGTCTACAAGAAATCCAATGGCTCCCTAGGACACACCATCTACCAGAAGAAAACACACACAAACCGCTATCTGCACGCACTCTCACACCACCACCCAGCACAGATCAACTCCGTAGCCAAGACACTCATCTCCAGAACCAAATGCCTAGCTGACGAACAACACCTAAAAACCGAACTACAGACTCTCACTAATGTACTAACATCCAATGGATTCCCAAGAAATAAGATTGCCAACTTAATCCAAAAAGAAACTCCCACTAAAATCCATGACAGAGAACAAGAAAACGGCAAAGCCCTCCTCCCATACATAAAAGGCACCACAGACAAGATCAGCAAAATCCTGCACAAATGTAATGTCAAGACAGCATTCTGCACAAACAGAAAAATATCCACCATCCTAAGAAACCCTAAAGACAAAATTGAGTTAGAAAATCAAGGAGTATATGAAATCCCATGTACTGCTTGCCCCACTACATACATTGGACAAACCAACAGAAGGATAAGTGCATGCATTGAAGAACACAAAAACTCAGTCAAAAGAGAGGAACCAACTTCTTCCCTGGTCCAACACCTTAAAGCCACAGTACATGAAATTGATTTCAAAAAGACCAGAACTATTGCCAAAACTGAACATTTTAATAACAGAATAATCAGAGAAGCCATTGAGATAGAAAAACGCCCCCACAGCATGAACAAACGAGATGATACCTCCCGCCTACCAGCCATTTGGAAACCCGCCCTTATTGACATAAAGATTGACACCAGAACCACACAGGATGCCACCTCCACACATCCACGCAAAAAGCAAACCCAAACCCACACCGATGATGAGGCACGACCACAGACCAGGAGCCAGACCAGAGCTGCATCATTGGCCACTTTGAACCCCTCCAGCACTACAAAGCCCCCACACAACCAGAACACTCCCCCAGCTAATCAGAACACAGCCAACCCCCCAGCCAATCAGAGCACAGCCAAGCCCCTAACCAATCAGAACATAGCCAAGCTCCCAGCCAATCAGTTCAAACCCCCACTGGTAGTTAAAAGGAAAAAACAGCTTAGACCACACATTGCTCCTAGAAGCAGAAGCCAAAAGCACCAGCCTGAAGATGATGAATGAGACTTCATTGAAACGTCGCCCAGACACTTCAAATTCTACGTAGGAGAAAACCCGAAGAACCAAAGACCTACATACAAACACCCGCGAAAACCTCAGAAAACATATATATATATATATGTGTGTGTATATATATATATATGTATATATATATATATATATGTATATATATATATGTATATATATATATATATGTATATATATATATTTATGTATATATATATATATATATGTATATATATGTATATATATGTATATATATGTGTGTATATATATATATGTATATATATGTGTGTGTGTATATATATATATATGTGTATATATATATGTGTGTATATATATATATATATATATATATATATATATATATATATATATATGTATATATATATATGTGTGTGTATATATATATATATGTATGTGTATATATATATATATGTCAGAAGAGAAAAATTGTCATGGTAGATGTCAATACAGGTAGTCTGCAATTTACAACATTTCATTTAATGACCATTTGAAGTTATAATGGCACTGAAAACGTGATTTATGACTGTTTTCCACATTTATAACAATTGTAGCATCTCCATGGTCACGTGACCAACATTCATAAATTTGGCAGTTGGATCATATTTATGACATTTGTAGGGTCATGTGATTTACCTTTTGCAACCTTCTGACAAGCAATGTCAATGGGGTAGCTAGATTCACTTAACAGCTGTGTAACTAATTTAACTGCTTTGGTGATTCACTTAACAACCTCATTACTAATTTAACAACTGCAGTCACTTAACAACTGTGACAAGAAAAGTCATAAAATGGGGCAGAAAAATCACTTAACAACTGTGTCATTTAGTAACAGAAACTTTGGGCTCAGTTGTGGTCGTAAGCCATGGACTATCTGAATAGGCAAGAAATAGAGTCCTTCACATGCTTATTTTTAATTTTTAAATTTTAATTTAAGTTTACATTTCTGTCTAATGTATGAGGCCTGATATTTATATGCTTTTATACGTAATCAGTAAATTAGATAGTGTACTTTTATGAAAACTTTTTACAGTAGAAATTAGGAACCGACTAACATGATCCTGTTTCTGCCCAAAATCTTGTATTGCTTTTCATGTTTCCCCTGAAGTCACCACTGCCACTGAATTTTTATATTTTTATATGAGCCATGGTTAGAATGCAGTATTGCAGGCTAATTCTGCTGACTGCGGACTGCCTGCAGTTCAGCAGTTTGATCCACACTGGCTCAAGTTGACTTAGCCTTCCATCCTTCCGAGGTTGGTAAACTGAGGACCCAGATTGTTGGGGATCAATATGCTAACTCTGTAAAAAAACTGCTTAGAGAAGGCTGTAAAGCACTGTGAAGTGTTATTTAACTCTAAGTGCTATTGTTATTGCTATATGTGACTACCTAAATACATTAACTTCCTTTTCTTTCTTTTTTAAAAAAAAGAAAAATATTTTTGTCATCTCTGAAATCTCAAAGGGGCTGCTTTCAGCCGTGTTTCCCCGATAGTAAGACACCCCCGATTGTAAGACGTATCGGGGTTTTCAGGGGGTCGGCTAATATAAGCCGTACCACGAAAGTAAGACATATTACTCCTGCCCACTTCCGCCTCCTGCTTAAAATACTTAAATACTTAAAATACTTAAATACTTAAAATACTTAAAATACTTAATATACTTAAAATACTTAAAATAAAACTGACAATTGTTTTCCAATCAATATAAGCCGTACCCCGAAAGTAAGACATAGTGGGGCTTTTGGGGATAAAAAGAAATTGTGACGCTGTCTTGCTTTAGGGGAAACACGGGGTAGTAGCAATATATAGCACTTGTCATTTTTACCATTTTCTTTCCCTTTTTCTGCTGATTCAAGGATGCATGAGCTGTGGGATACAGTCTCTCTCATCTGCTGGAATTAAAGGGGAGGATCCCAAGATAAAGACATCTTCTTGGAAAACTGTAATACCAACCAAACAATTATACCAGAACAAGAAAGCAGCATCAGAGGGTGCATACACTGGGAGAGAAGGGTTTGATAGCCTTGAGCTTTCTACTGTGGGCTTAGCCCTGATGCTAAAACAGCAGTTTATCATATTTCTGTGGAATAGCTAATATGGTAGATTAATATAGAATATACTATCAATTGTAAAATGCAAATATCAAAACTCATAATGAAACATCATGAAATCACACAGTGATTAGTATTGTGTTAGATTTTTATAGTCTTCCATTTTTGATGCATATGTTAAATTTATCTCTGAACAGCTGCAGTTATTGGCACTTTCCCTAGTGTACCTAAGATGGTGGCTTTCCAGGAGACTTGCTGCCAATAACATTATTATCCATGATGGATTTCTTTGGCAATATGCTGTAAACTATTCTTCTTCAACCTGAACATCCTCCAGATGTGTGGTCTTGAATTCTCAAGTAATGGCCAGTTGGTGGAGAATTTTGGAGTTAAAAGTATTTGGTTTATTATTATGATGGTGAATTGCCCATTGAGACAAATGTTTAGACTGGGTTTGGCATTTTTATTCACCTATTGAATCCTTTCCAAAGACCTGGGATAGTCTGAGTTTGTTGTTTGATGGTGTTAATATCATTATTTATTTATTAATAGAAGAAAAAAATGCAGCATGTAGTAGAATAATATAATCTCAAAATTAATAATTGTAATAAAAAAATAAAAAGGGGGAAAGACATAGAAAATTGTGTGTATATGTGTTTGTGGAGGAACTGATTTACATACTAACAGGCAACTCTTACTAACAATCTACGGCTGCAAATTAAGAATAGATTTCTCCTTTCAGTACTCTATGTATTATTCTCCTTTTAGCCAGCTTTCATTCCTGAAAAAACTATAATTCTTCATTTCGTAGATGGGACTCACAGTCAAGAAGAACATTAATATTTTAACAAGAACATGCTTTAGCGTGGAATGGTCAAACCAAAGCAGAGGCATCTTTGAAGGGAGGCACAGAAATGTGTAAATCACAAAATGTGTGTTATTGGCAATGCAAACTATGTGATTTCTTGACTTGCATTGAATGTTAGGTTGTAAGTAAGTAAGTAAGTATGTAAATAAGTATGTAAGTCTAAAGCTTGGCATAAGGACATTTCAATATGCATCCATCAGTATTGTTTTGAAACTGTGCTTTGTACTGAACACGCACGATCCAATGTTATATAAATAATATCATTGCTTTCAGCCTCAAATGTGGCAATAACAGGACTAGTCATATCAGTTAAAGTTTCAACTCCAGAGCTGCATTGCCAAGAATAAAGCAATTGTAATTAACTTTATTAAAAATTCTCTAAGATACCCAATATACAGAACAAATATTTATTGTTATTTTCTTTATATTAATCTCAATTATAGTTTACAGTTTTAAGAGGTCATTTAAGCTCATTATTCCAGACACATGTAAGTAGATAATAATAATTTCACAGACTGCTTTCAACTTCTTGTTTGTTTGTTTTTTAAAGTGTAATCCACTTAAGTGTCAGAGTTTCGAGCCTTCGATAACTGTGGAAATTCCAAAGTAATGGTAGTATTTGGATCTTTTAGACCAGGGGTTCTCAACCTTGTCAACTTTAAGACTTGTGGACTTCAACTCCCAGAATTCTGGGAGTTGAAGTCCACAAGTCTTAAAGTTGACAAGGTTGAGAACCCCTGTAATTTAGACCAAATAATAAATATTTCATTAGACTCAACTGCCAAGAAGCACTTCAGGGTAAATCAAACTATTTAAAAAAAAGATTATACAGGTGTTTTTTTTAAATAGTTTTAAAATAGCCTCCTTGAAATTAAGTTGATTCCAGTAAGTATTACAGGTAATCCTTGGTTTTCAACAATTCATTTAACAACAGCTCAGAGTTACAATAGCAATGAAAAAAGTTACAATAGCAGTGAAAAAAGTCACACAGGCAGTGAGTGATCTAGCAGCCTCCAAGTTACTATTTTTCCATCACCTCTTGGTCAGATAATTGCAATTTGGGCACTTGGCAACTGGCTCTTATTAACAACAGTTGCAGCATCTTATAATTGTGTGATTGTGATTTGTGACTTTCCTGGCTGATAAGCAAAGGCAATGGGAAAACCGAGATTTGCTTAACAACCATATAGCTTACTGTGTGATTCGCTTAGCAACTGCAATGATTTGCCTAATAAGTGTAATAAAAATGGTTGCAAAATTGGGTCCTGTCACATGACTGCATCACTTATCAACTGAAATATAAGATCAAATTTTGGTCATAAATCAAGGACCCACCTGTAGGAGAGAATTGACTTACCCATTCTCCAAACAGGCTTCCTAATTGTTTAAAAGTACAGTAGTATTATTCTCCTGCTCAATAGATGGCAGAATAACATTGGGACAATATAAATTTGTTATAGAGGCTCATCGTTCCTTCTCATGCCCAGAGCCTGAATTTCTTCTCAACCACACTCAGAGCTGGTATAATTTGGGTGAGAACACAGAATCTGCAATTTAATCTAAGCAAAGATATTCCCAATGTTAGGTTGGATGAAATAGTTGTGAAACATAGAAGCTAAAAATAATACATTAGCCTATATATCTACACTCCCAAATTCAAAAACCTGATGAGTGAATGAAGTTAGAGATGGTTCTTTGCTCTTCAAAATTATCATTCCATTGTTGACAAGCACCAGAAAACCTTTGTACAGGTAAGCCTCAATTTATAAGTTTGCTTAGTGACCAAAGTTACAATAGCAATGAAAAAAGTGACTTATGATCATTTTTCACACTTGTGACCGTTGCAGCATCCTCATGGTAACGTGATTTACATTCAGATGCTTGACAACTGACTCACATTTATGATGGTTGCTGTGTCCCCGGGTCATGTGATCCCCTTTTGAGACCTTCTCACAAGCAAAGTCAATGGGGAAGCCAGATTCACTTAACAACGGTATTACTAATTTAACAACTGCAGTGAGTCACTTAACAACTGTGTCAAGAAAAGTCATAAAATGGGGCAGAAATCACTTAACAAATTTCTCACTTAGCAACATAAATTTTGGGCTCAATTGGAGTCGTAAGTCAAGGACGACTACCTGTAACACATTCCAAAGCCACATCTAAAAAATGACCCTGTGATAGATTAAAAAAAAAAAAAGCTGCACTTTAATGGTGGAACCCAGGGCCTACCATATTTTTAAATATATATATTTAAACCCTATTTATTTACATCAAAGCAGCATTAACCTTGTTTAACAATGGAGCTTTTAAATTCCAGACCATCATGTCTAAAGTATTGCCTTGCACAGAGCAGTTTTCTTTTTAAAGAAAAACAAAATGGATTTCCCCTTAAGAAAGAAATGCATTATTTTGTTCAGGGTTACCGAGACATGAAATGATTACTTATCATCCCGTGAAATCATATTACATTTTAAATGCAATGCTACATGGACACTTATGATGGCCTTCATCTCTGGTAATCTGCTCACTCAGCCCTATGGAAAGCACTGAAATGCCATCCAATTTGTAATTGCCTTTCAGTGTGTGCCTTTCTGCATGTTATTTGATTTGAAAAGATTCCCTTCCAAATAATATGTGTGTGCGTGTGAAGAGAGAGAGAGAGAGAGAGAGAAAGAGCACAAAAACACCATTTGGTGTTTGATGTCGTCTGTCTTTTCTCTTTTTAATCAGCTACAGTCATAATTGAAGGGATTGAGCAAAGCTGCAGAGAAAGATGAAAACAGGACTCATCCCTACCATGATGAATTTGAAAATTCAGCATTCAGTTCAAACTTTATTGATGTTTTAAAACTTCTCCTTATAACCCATGGAGATGTCTCTGGAATACATTATGACACTTTATGGCTTTATCACTAGTGCTAACGCTTGCTTTAGACCCAAGGGCTACAGATATATGCAAGTAATAAACCTGGCAAGGAAAGAATGAAAAATTGATACCATGGATGGGTTTCTTAGATTTCAGTCTTCATGATAATTGTGGATACACATGAAAACTTCACAGTGAAGAAAGGTTATATAGAAGTCAGAACTATTAAGTGTGACTGTAGAAGGAAAGCTGGTCAAGAAACTTACAGTTGGATCTGGTTGCTCCAACTGAGTACCAATTTACTAGATTTTCATGGTCATTGTCTTGAATGAATCAGATTTTTTGGCTTCAGAAAAGGGGGAACAGGGTGGAGAGACTGGCTATATTGGAGCCAAAAGAAAAATCTGGAACTCCCCTGTACTGTCAGAAGTACTTTTCAGGGCAAGGAGATTTAGAGGTATTCACCCATTCTCCTCTGTGTCCTAATACAATCTTTTAAATTGAAATCTTTTCAGTAGGTTTATGTTCTCCATTAACTTTTATGGATGCTTTCTATGTCCTTCTTTAGTTCAGATTAGGGTTAGAAGTTTTGAAAGTATGACTTGGATGGATTTCAAGACTAGTCATCTAAATAGAATAGCATTTAGCATTTTTTTTACAAACACAACAGCTGACAAGTAAGCAATACATATTCTTAAGTATAATTCTGATTCATTGAAATCCCACCACTTTTCACCCACAATCCACTGTGGCAAAACAATCTTCAATATTTTTTATTATTATTTTTCTTTGACTCTTGGAACATCAGATTACTTTTCAATACACTTAACTCTAGATTTATATTTTGCCTGATATTCAGGCTCTTGTTTTTTAAACATGTTTTCTTTCCTTGATTTGGAAGCTGGATCTGGATTTTTGTCTACCTCTTTATTGAGATCTTCTGATTCCAGACTGATTACTGAAAGCTATGAGATGATTGTTTCTCTGATGCTCCTAATCCAACAGAGATTTTTTTTCTTCAGGTGGATTCTAATTATTTAAATGTGGATTTTCATTTTGATGAATATATATCTTGTTTTAGATATTATTACTTTCTCAAACCAGTACCCTCCAGACAAATTGAATCTGAAAACTTATAATACCTTTAAAAATGTGAAAACCAGCAAATGACTATAGAAACAAAACCAAAGAAAGATAGTTTCTCCTGAGCCAAACTATTTAGCTCAGCACTGCTTATACTGTTTGGTATGATACCATTTTGAATTTCAGACAGGAGCTTTCTCTCACTCTACCCAACTGGAGATGCCAGTTGCAAGAGATTGAACTCCTTAGAGCAAAACATAAATCTCTATCACACAGATATGGTCTTTCTTCAAAATAGGATGTGTTTGACACACAAACTTTTTGCTTTTATTTATTTAATATTTGCTTTTACTACAGATGGTTTTTTACCACTTCAGGAGAGTAAATGTCAGTAGCTTAAAGAATCTTTGTAACAATAAATGCAAACAAGTATTTACATAACACAACAACTGTAAAACAAACTGTAAAACAGCACTACTACATATACCGGCTAGTGCATATTTCATACTATTCTCAATTCCCAAATATCCCCTTAAAAGGCATGCGATATAACAGCTTTGCTGGAAATCCCAATATTGCTTTTATTTTAAAGGCAACTGGACTTTCTGATTTTTCTTTAAGATGTTTCACTTCTCATCCAGTAAGCTTCTTCAGTTCTGGATGAATGAGAACCTCCATAGACAGCTTTGCTGGAACTAAGCTCAGATATCTGATCAGAGGAGCATATGTATACAATAGGTCACCTTGGCTTCCATATTTTAGTTGATGTATTTATTCAGTTAATAATATGCTTCCCTGGATAACAAACACAGCAATAAAATACTGCAGCACAAAAGAAGTGAGACTCTTAAAGGACAGGGTAAAAAAAAAAGTTGCCTATTTCTTAAATTGCAATAAATTAGGGCTGGTTTTAATATTATTGGAAATTTACTTTAGAATACAGATTCCATCTAGAGAAAAACAGAATTACTGGTTGTGTCAGTGTCCTTATCTGTACGTGTGTGTGTGTGTACCTTCCAGTCAGTCTTGATTCCTTGAGACTGCCTGGACACCTTCTTGCAGTTTTCTTGGTAAGATTTCAGAAGTGGTTTGTCTTTACCTGCTTCCTAGGACTGAGAGAGAGCAACTGGCACAAGGTTACCCAGGGTGGTGCTATAACTCACACTCTCCCTGTTTCTAGGCTGATGCTTTAACCACTACATCAAACTGGATCTCTATGTATATGTATATGTATATGGTTGATGACTTTTAATGATTTGCTTTTTTTCAATCATATTAAGAAATGTTTGACTTCTGAGTAACCTGTTATAAGTATGTGGGATAGATTTGTAGATGAATAAACAAACTATTTGCTGGGGGAAAATTTTTTTTTAGAGAATGTGAAGATCTGCAATAATTTCAATATGCATGCATATATGCTCCCATATACTGTACATACTGAGAGAACAGAGAACTTGCTTTGCTGTGTGGAAACAAAAGGGATTTTTCCAATTTTCCTCTGAGGTGTCTTGCCATTAATCTTTTTTAATTTTTTTATTTTAAATTGAATTAACTAGCAACAGAAAAAGAACAAAACACAAAGAAAATTGTAATGCAAATACATACATTCTCAAGGAAAAAACTATTTTAAAAAACGCTTTTCATTAGGGATCTAATGAATGAGTTACTTAGTTCTCTTGCCAGCTGCAATCTGCTGCTGTTTTCTGAGATCCAAATGCTGGCAGGAGGTAATAAAATCTATTTCTGATGCATGGATGGCTTGGGTTCTCCATAAAGATGACAGCTGGCTAATGAGCTCCTAGATCACAATTTCTTCCAAGAGAGATTCTGTGCAGTTGGCATTAAGAAAAGCACACTCTGGGCCAACTTCCAAAGACCTTTCTTTCTGAGTCATAGACACGAGTCCTGTACTTTATGTCTGCTTATGAATTCCCTCTAAAGTGAAGGTTGTATTTTTCTCACACCCTTTATGAATGGTTGCGGAAGCAGGGGAGGCCGCAGATGAAATGGTAGAATTGGAATGAGATAAAAGTAGACATACTTCATGCTTTCTAGGCAGATACAATAAATAGGGTGTAATCTAGCCACCAGACAAGCACAATCTCATAAAAAGAATAATCTAGGACAGTGGTTCTCAACCTTTTTTAGGTTGAGACCCCACTTGCGCCGCCCATGAAAAAAGGCAAACCACAACACGCCAATCTGCGCATGCGCGTGCGACGTCCGATCTGCGCGTGCGCGTGCGCGTGCGCGTGCGACGCCCGATCTGCGCATGCGTGTGCGACAGGCCTAAACCACGCATGTGCGCAAAGCACCGAACTGCACATGTGCAGAACCAGCGGGCCCGCCGGCTCCAAACCAGGCCGGCCTCGCCTCCGGCAGGCACACGGACGAGCGGTCTGGAGCAGGCGGGCGCAAAGCTGCCTCCTTCCCGCTCCGCTCCGCCACGTCCCAGGCCCGGCCTCCAACTCGCCCTCCGGCAGCCGGCCAAGCGGTCGGGGCAGCCGGACCTCGAGGTGGGCCTGCACTTCACCGAGACCAGCTCGGCTGTGGCGAGAGGCGCCCGGCGGCCGCCTCCGGCCCCCAAGTCCGCGCTACGGACTGGCGTCCAGGCAGGGACTCACCAGTTCATCTTGCCGATCTGCTGGCTGGGCGCCTTACCACCTGCTTCCGCTGTCGCCGCCGACCGAGGGAGGGAGCTGGCCCGGGCGGGCTCCCCAGTCCTGCCGCCCGCCTACCTACCTGCGGCCGCTGCCGGCCCTGCGGAAGGCACGGGAGTCCCGGACGAGCCTGGCAGACGGAGCGCAGGGACCTGGATGCCAGTCCGTAGTGTGGACTTGGGGGCCAGAGGCGGCCGCCGGGCGCCTCTCGCCACAGCCGAGCCGGTCTCGGTGAAGGGCAAGCCCACCTCGAGGTCCGGCTGCCCCGACCGCTTGGCCGGCTGCCGAAGGGTGAGTTGGAGGCCGGGCCTGGGACGTGGCGGAGCGGAGCGGGAAGGAGGCAGCTTTGCGCCCGCCTGCTCCGGACCGCTCCTCCGTGTGCCTGCCGGAGTTTTGCGCTGCGCATGCGTGTGCGGATCGGGTCGTCGTGCGTGCCGCACATGCACCGGCCAAAAAAAAAAATTAAAAAAATAAAAAAATTAAAAAAATTAAAAACAAAATGGTGGCCCGCGGTGATCGGCGACCCCCGCGAAATGGTGTCGCGACCCCAAATAGGGTCACGACCCCAAGGTTGAGAACCGCTGATCTAGGAACATTAGAGGAATTTTGTAAATCTACAATGGACCAAAGCTAAAAGCCTATGAGAGCACTTATTTAAAGTAGTAAATCTGTTGGATTTAGCAGAGTTTATTACTCCGTGAACATTAGAACCAGAATAGAGCTGAAAGGGACCTTGGAAATCTTCTAGTCCAACCCCCAGCTCAAGTAGGAGATCCTATACCATTTCAGACAAGGGACTATCACTTCTTAAAGACTTCCGGTGATGAAGCATATCTGATGGCAAGCTGTTCCACTTGTTAATTGTCCTCACTATTAGGAACTTTCTCCTTGATTAGTTTCCATCGTTTCTTGTACTGCCTTCTGGTGCTTTGGAAAATAATTTGACCCCCTCCTTTTTGTCACAGCCCGTCAAATATTGGAATACTGCTATCATGTCCCCCCTAGTCCTTCTTTTTCTCTATACTCTATATATGTTTTGTTCTAGGATGTTTGATTACTCCAGCATCACGGTGTGTCCTGAATACTTTGTTTTAAGAAATTAAAAAAACAATAAAATTTGTTTAAAAAATAGAAGAGTTAGAATAAATATAGGACTTACATCTTTCTCGATGGAGACATTAGAATTATTTAACATTTGTACATGATTAATTTGTACATGGCTAAAACTGAACTTATTTCTCTTTTGGATTGCACCACAAAAAATACCTGTTTAGTTTCCAACAATGAAGTCTTCTTTCTGTGGTTGCAAATGTGAGCTACTTGCAGCAGAGGTGAAAAGCCAATAGTACTAAAAATAGGAGTTACTGCACTCCTACATGGTGCTGAAGGCATTATTGAAATACATCCACTTATGCCTTTAAAACATAGTAGGACATTAAGCATGCATTCCTAAGATGGATTTTATCTCACTTAAAGCAGAAATTATTATTTTTACCAGTATGGACTTAATTTACAGATTCAATCAAATCTTTGTTTGCAGTTTAATTGCAGCATTTACTAGAGGTTAATAATAAAATGTCACTAACATTTTAATAAATGTTGGAACCAGAATGTTGGAATCAGAATTATTCCTATTGGGCTTTATAGGTTGGGAATTAGAAAATAATTTTGTACATATATCATAGCATGGTAAGTTTATTGTATGCAAATAGTTGGAATGGTTACAGTGGAAGACTGTATTATTAAATTAACTGAACTTGCAGAAATGCTGAAGCTGACCAGAGATAAGAATTAAAAAAAAAAAAAGACTGGAAACTTTATTGCTAGAAGAAGAGAAAAATGAATTGATGGTTTTGGGATTTAGGGATTAAAAATGAGACAGAGGTTGGAGAAAAGTTTAAGATAACAATAACTTGATAGAAAGAAAGGTGGAAGACACAACTGTATGTGATTTATTTTTTCTTTTTCAATTTTTTTCTTTTATCTCTCTTATTTTATATCTTTTTAAGATAACTTTATTGTCATTTTTTTACTGCACCCATCAAAAATGAAATTTAGTTGTCCGCTCTCAAAGTGAAAAATATACATGACACACACCTAAACATACTATATACAACATGTGTATAGACCCACACCCCTACATATACATAACACATAAATATTAAATACTGTCCATCTTGAATATATAACGGAAGGAGGAAGCTTGAGAGTTCACAAGGTTAATGCTGTATGGAATGAAACTATGGTTGAATCTGGATGTTCTGCTATGGGCACCACAAAGCCTCCTCCCAGAAGATAACAAGGAAAACAAGTCATTTCTTATTTTGTATATGTTTTGTTTATTATATTTTCTTGTTTATATATTTTATTATATTGAAAACCTCATACATATATGAAGTGTGATGGTAAAAGACACTGAGCTTCTCAGTTGGAACTGACAGCCTGGGTTTGAGAACCAAGGACCATGCAACAGGGTGAGCTCCTGTTACTTGTCCCAGCAGCTTGAAAGCATGCAAATGCAAGTAGGTTAAAAGGTACCACTTTGGATTCAGGCTTCTGGTTTTGCACAGTAGCACAGCAGCTGAGGGATCATGGGGATCCGCACACTACAGCTAATTTTTTTTCTGTTTGAGGACCCTAAATGGGCCTAAGCTCACGCCAGAGGGGCGACAAAGAAAGAGGGGTGCCCTGCCAACTGTGGAGAGATGGCGGTCAATCTGGTCATCCAAGGAAAGTGCTCCAGAAACCAGCAGAAGGTTAGCTTCACTCCAGAGTCTAGCTCAGTGATGGCAAAACTTTTAGAGACCAAGTGCCCAAACTGCAACCCAAAACCCACTTATGTATTGTCGGAAGCCAGGTGGGCATGGCCCATTGGGTGGGCGTGGCCATTGTGTGGGTGTGGCTGCAGTGGTAACAGCAGACTGGGTGGGACTAAAAAGTTCAATCAATCAATTCCAACTTTGCGAGATCTTGTTTTTCCCGCGAGAAGTTGAAATTGATTGATTGAATCTTTTTTTCCCCCACACTGCGGCAGAGGCCTAAAGTGAAAAGGTTTTATAAAACCCAGCTGAAGGCCTAGGACTGGGGCAAGGACATGCGTGCCCACGGAGAGGGCTGTGTGTGCCACAGGTTTGCCACCATGGGTCTAGCCCAAGCTACAAGCAGCCAAAGCCAAAAAGCATTAATTTAAGCTTGATCGTAAACAATACGTTTGGAACTGGGTAAGAATACCAATTCTCTCTTCTACTTGATAATTGATTTCCTGGAAAAAAAACAAGAAAAAAAAATCCTCTGACAGTGGGAAGGAGGGGGACTCTTGCTCTACCCTCCTACAGATGGAAGCAGTGAATTAATATTTTATGGGGGGGCAGAAATACATTGAAATGAAATGAATATAAGATTAAATCTGGATAAGTTTGAAATTGGTGGAAGTAGTTAAGATTTTCTTTTCAAAAAATTATTGATGAAAACAGAAGAAAGTAATTGCTTGTTTTGAAAACTGAAAAATGAACTGGTCCTGACATCTAGTGGTGGATGAAAATATACAATTGTAGTTGCTCTGATAAAGGAATTGGCAGAAAGTCCAGAAAAAAGATAACCTGTTTTTGTGACCTTTAATGTTTTAACTAAACAGAGAATAGCTGCAACAAAGAAAACATTTTGAGCTATCTACAAAGTGAGAACCATAAACCTTAGGAAAAAAACAACAACTGATCTTCCTGGATTATAAATACTTATTGAAGTGTGACTCTAAAGCTATTTGCAGAGAAAGGAAAACTTTGATTTTTGGCTATCATGGAACACCAGAGATCTGCAGAAAGAAAATATCAAGAAAAAACAAATACTTCCGCTCTTCCTGTTTGGGTTGCAGTGACTGCAGGCACACGAAGAGGCTCTCTCTCTTCGTTACCTGCTTTTCTTATGCCAGTAGACCCTCAGTCGAGTCGAAAAGTCACCTTAGAGGGGTGACTACTGATGAGGATTCTCGTTGATTGTGGGGGGAGGAGGCAGCTCCCTCTGTGGTCTGAGGCAGCTTCTCAGGGCCGATGGGGAGAAAGATCGGCCAGTAACATGGCCGATTATTTAGCTGCTCCAGCTGAAAGTCAAAAGAACATCTAAGCGTTAAGAAACCATCATGGATGATCCTGGTGAGACTTTTCCCTCTCTCTTTCTGCCTAACTACTCTCCTGTCAAAAGCCTTTTAGAATTACTTCCCTGCTTTGAAAGAGCTGCCTTTGTTTATCTGGGGAAAAGAGCTTTCCATAACAAAGGAAAAAACTTCTTATTGACTATTTTTATTTTTGGTGACTTGGGGGCCCTGGAAAAATCCTTATCATAAAACTTTATTATTATATCTTCTAAGCTGGAGAATGGTGTCTTCCTATGTCTTGGACTTACTTTTTTAAAGGGATAAATCTTTGTTGTTTGAAAAAAACAACAACTCTATGAGAAACCAGAAAAGAGACTCCATAGCTCTCTGACTTTGCTAATCTCATTCTTGATGTCTGGAAGAGACTTTCATAGTTTACTGAGGACATCTTGTGGAGAAATTTAACTGCAACCATTTCTTGTTTGTGTTACTATTGAAATGGAGAAACCATATTCACAACTCAACTGTAAACTCATACTGGAAAAAAATTATGAAGCTACTGAGGAAATATGTTCCCAAATAAGAGCGAGGACTGCAGAAATAATAAACAGAAATTCTACTGTGAATTTACAAACTGGCCTTCAGACTCTATTTGATCATTCTACAGACCAAAAACCAACAGAAGAGGAATTAATTTACATATAACCTATGGAGACTTTGGATGACCAAAAAATGATTGTAACTAAACTATCTACAATTGCAAAACTAACAGAAATAGACTTGAAATTACAACTGTTGGAAAATTATGACAACTTTGATAATCAACTATTAATTATAAAATTGATTGAGTGTTTTATCCAGCAGACAGGAAAAGCGTCAAAAACAGAGGATGGGAGGTCTTTTACTGACCCAAATGATATTACAAGCAATAATGGGAGATCTATTTGCTGAAATAGAGGCTTTGTTATGGAAGCCTGCTTGGTGTAGGAAGAAAGACAGAATAAGACTAAAAAGAGAGATTTAAAATTACATGTAATTGATTAAAAAGGTTTTGAGAAATATGGATTGATTTAAGGATTAAGATTTAGAGTTGAAAATTTGTGATTATTAGAATATATATGTTAAACAGAGTAAGAATGTATTTTCTTGAATAATATGTTTAATTATATGAAAATTATTTTGTAATGGAATGAGAATAAGAATATGAAAGAGGCTTTTAAAAATTTGGATAGCTTTAACAACTGATTGAGTGTGTTAAGTTAGCAAGACGATGTTTTGTGTAATAATAGGTATGTTCTTTTTTAGTTATAATAATTATTTGAATGATATTTAAATGCTATTTAAAGTAATAAGAGAGATCTGTGATAAAATCAACGATCTATGAGATTATGAATTAGAATATATCTGGATTAGTATTTTAAAAGGGATACCCAAAGTGATAATACATTTATCTAAGGTTACATTGGACTATGGTAATTGTAAATTAATAAAGCTCAAAACAGGATTAGGATTTATAGATATGTAATGTAGAAATGGATTATGTTAAATAGGTTATATTATTCAAAGGAAATAGAGAGGAACATTTAATGTATTTACTTGAGCTATTATATAATTTTGATTTTGGATTATTGATCACCTAACCACCACGGTGTGTCTTGAGCATTCTGTTGTAAAAGTTAAAAAACCAATAAAATTTGTTAAAAAGAAAAAGAAAAAACAAATACTTCCCAGGAGGAAATGTATGCTATGCTGCAACTAATACAAATGACAATGACTTCAAACCATGAGGAAATTAAAAACAACTTTGAAAATATAAATGAACACATCTTCAATTTAACCTCACAACAAAAAAACTCTACGAAAATAAAAAAAAGAGAGTGATCAAATAAAGCAGACAATTGAACATAACCCAGAGGAAAGAAATTTAAAGATGGAACCCAACAATGGAAGGAATTATGACTTAACCCAGGCAGAGAAAAACTTGCAAGAAATATTGGACATGGAAAAGATAACCTACACTTCAGGATTGCAAAATAAGTCTGAGGACAAGAAAAAAGATTCAACAAAATGGATTATAGAGCTGTCAAGAGAACTACAAGAACTTGAGAGAGAGAAAATTATAAGAGAAATTAAGAGAGAAAGAAAAAGATTTTTAATAAATACAAAGGGGCGAAACATCCCCAAAAACATCTTACTTAACTTGTCTCTTGTACCTACAACATCTACAAGACTATGGGAAGACCTTCTGGTCCAGCGGAGCATACTGATTAGGAAAGATGTTTGGCAAAAAAAAGGTGCTAAAATTAGAATTAAGAAATTAGATGATGGGATTTATCAGATGGAATATCTAAAGATTAAACACCTGTTTGAATATGGTTAAAGAAATAGAAAATTTCTGGATATAAATGAATTTTAGTTTAAGAGGGATGGGCCCCTCAAGTAACATAGTATTTTTTTTATGATATGAAAAATATAAAAATGTTAGGATGACTTATATGAGGGAACTGTTTTAGATAATTAAGTGTAACAGATTTTGAGGAAATTTAAATTCATAAGAATGTTTTGAATAGATTTAAAAGATTAGATGATTGGATTTATTAGATGGAATACTTAAAGATTAAACATTTGTTTGGTTAAAAAGAATAGAAAAATTCTGGATATAAATGTATTTTAGCTTAAGAGAGACATATTTTTCAAGTAGTACACTATTTCCTTTTTTCTTCTCTTTTTTGTTTTAAGATATGAGAAATGTAAAATTGTTGGGATGGCTTGTATGAGAAAAAAGATTTAAATACTTAAGTGTAATTAACTCTGAGGAAATCTTAACTGGTAAGAATGTTTTGAATATAAATAAGAACTCTGAAAACAGGATTTATGACAAGGTAATTAAGATGATCAATTAGAAAAGAAGCTTTATTTTGATGTGGTTGAAATGTACTAACTCAAGGTTGATAAAAGAGAATATTATTGCAAGAAGAGAAATCAAGGAAAGCTACTATGTGGATGATGGAATTATAGAAATTAATTATTTTTAATAACAAATTTACCAAATTTGTTTACCAAATATTAAGGTGATTATGTTAAAAATTAATAAAATGTATTTTAAAAGGTACCACTTTGGGTGGGAAGGTAACAGTGTTCCATGAGCCTCAGCATACAGTCATGTCACCACATGACCACAGAAATGTCTCTGGACAATGCTAGCTCCCTCGGTTAAGAAATGAAGATGACCACCATCCCCTAGAGCAGCGGTTCTCAACTTGTGGGTCGTGACCCCTTTGGGGGTCGAACGACCATTTCACAGGGGTCGCCTAAGACCAGGGCTTTTTTTCTCATAAAATGCTCAAAACCGCGTTTTGGCACCTTTTTTGGATGGATTTTTTTCAACTTTTCCATGAACTGTGCTACACCCTCTATTCTATTGGTTTTCGAAAGCCAATAGAATAGATTCTATTGAATAAGACTCCATTCTATTGGCTTTCTAAAGCCAATAGGAATTGTCCAGACCTGGTCATTAATGGATGTCTCTGCACTGCTGAGAGCACAAAAAGACCCAGCCCGCAAACGTTGCACTTGCAAGTTATCTGCAGGAAAGGGAAGTTTGCAGGAACATTTCATCTCTCCCTGCTGAGCAACCACGCCATCTCCTACTTGTAAGTAAAAGAGGACCAGGGGTGGGAGGTGGGGAGTAGCACTTAATTCTGCCCTGCCGAAAAAGCGGAGTCCATGTGCACTCCTGCCTCGTGCTCACCCGTGTCAGCCAGGCTCTCCAGGGTCACGCTGAAGCTGGTGCTGTGGGAGCTGTGGGGCCCTCTCTACATGGAGGGGCTGCATGGGGTGAGTGGCAGGGTAGTTGCAGGTGGGGGTACGGGGGCGGGGCAGCCAGTCCGAGCTGAGCTGAGCTGGGTCTGGGCTGCTGCAGGCGCTGCCGCTGGGCTGCTCCGCTGCTGCCGCTGCTGCTGACTCAGCTGAGCTGTGGCACCGAGCCGGTCCCCATGCCTCCTGGTTGCCCAGCTGCACTCTGCCCCCGGCCGCCTTCCACACCGGAGCTTCCCACCGTGCCACCCGGCCCGCCTCCCTCATCGTCAGAGGCTGCCCCGGTCAGCCCCCAAAACGGAGCTTCCCCCTGTGCCACCCGGCCCACCTCCTTCACCATCAGAGGCCGCCTGGCCGGCCCCCACAATGGAGCTTCCCCCCTGCGCCACCTGGCCCACCTCCCTCATCATTGGAGGCCACCCCAGCCGTCCTCAACAATGGAGCTTCCCCCTGAGCCACCCGGCCCACCTCCTTTACTGTCGGAGGCTGCCCTGGCTGGCCTCCACAACAGAACTTCTTCCCGCGCCACCTGGCCCACTTCCCTTAACGTCGGAGGTTGCCCCGGCTGGCCTGCACAACAGAGCTTTCCCCCACGTCACCCGGCCCACCTCCCTCATCGTCGGAGGCCGCCCCGGCTGGCCTCCACAATGGAGCTTCCCCCCGTGCCACCCACCCCACATCCTTCACCGTCGGAGGCCGCCCTGGCTGGCCTCCATAACGGAGCTTCCCCCATGCCACCCAGCCCACATCCTTCACCATCGGAGGCCGCCCCAGCCAGCCTCCACAATGGAGCTTCCCCCCCGTGCCACCTGGCCCACCTCCCTCCTCGTTCGAGGTCACCCCGGCTGGCCTCAACAGAGCTTCCCCCTGCGCCACCTGGCCCACCTCCCTCATCATCAGAGGCCACCCTGGCTGGACCTCAAAATGGAGCTTCCCCCCGCGCCCCCCGGCCCACCTCCTTCACCATCAGAGGCTGCCCAGCCAGCCCCCACAACGGAGCTTCCCCCCCTGCCACCTGGCCCACCTCCTTCACCATTGGAGGCTGCCCGGGCCCTCTGGTGCCCCGTGTGGCCCTGGGGCTGCCGGGCAGGAGCGGCTCCTTTGTGGCTTGCCGGGCTCCAGGCGGCGGGGAAGAGGGCGATGCCCGCATGTGCATCGGAGGCCAGCTGGATGGGCCAGAAAGGCAGAAGCGGCGCCTTCCGAGCAGGAGTTGGCGCTCTGGCCACACCCCTCTCGCGTGTGATGAGTTGGGGAAGGGTTTGGCGGTGAAGGGCTGCGCAGCATGGAAAGGGGCTCCCATGATCCCGCCGCTGCAATGGCGCTCCGGAGGCTGGAGGGGCGGGTAGGTCCTGGGGGGGCGGCTGGGAGAGTGCAAGAGGTGCCAGGATGAGATCCCCAGCAGTCCTAAAAAGCACTGGAAGAGTGGGGAATGCTGGGAGTTGCAGTTCATCACCATTTGGGAAAACATGACTCTCCAAAGATGCTTCCTTCCTTCCATCCATCCATCCCCTTCCCTTCCCCTTCAATCTCTCTCCTTCCTTCCTTTCCCTTTCAATCTCCTTCCTTCTCCATCTCCTTCCTTTCCCCTTCAATCTTCCTTCCTTCCTTCCATCTCCATCCCTTCCCCTTTAATCTCTCTCCTTCCTTCCTTCCTTCCTTCCTTCCTTCCTTCCTTCCTTCAATCTCCTTCCTTCTCCATCTCCTTCCTTTCCCCTTCAATCTTCCTTCTTTCCTTCCTTCCATCTCCATCCCTTCCCCTTCAATCTCTCTCCTTCCTTCCTTCCTTCCTTCCTTCCTTCCTTCCTTCCTTCCTTCCTTCCTTCCTTCCTTCAATCTCCTTCCTTCTCCATCTCCTTCCTTTCCCTTTCAATTTTCCTTCTTTCCTTCCATCTCCATCCCTTCCATTTCAATCTCTTTCTCCTTCCTTCCTTCCTTTCCCCTTCAATCTTCCTTTCTCTTCCCTCCCTCCCAACATTTTTGAGCAAGGAAGAGTAAGCTTCTCCAGCGAGCATTGCTATATTGTTTTTGTAATTCATCACTATGCTTTCATTATGTTCAATTAGTAACAATGAAAATACACCCTGTATATCAGATATTTACATTATGATTCATAACAGTAGCAAGATTACAGTTATGAAGTAGCAATGAAAATAATTTTATGGTTGGGCGTCACCACAACATGAGGAACTGTATTAAGGGGTCCCGGCATTAGAAAGGTTGAGAACCACTGCCCTAGAGTGAGACACAACTGGACAGGGGAAACCTCTACTTTTAACTTTACACACACACACAAACACAAACACTTTAGTTTATCTAAAGGCACAAATGGTAACTATGTAGATTGGAAATGTCAGTATCAACAGAAGAAAGAACTATCAAGGGTCTGGTTTAGATTTCCTTTTAGGATGAGAACTTCTAAATCTATAAACTTGCTAGTGCACAGAGTATTATTTTGAGAAGAAGGGGGCGTACCATAGGAGGTGTAATCATAAAATTGTAGTGATCATGGTGACATATGCTGAAGTGATAAATGTTACAATTGCAAGTCTAATTGTAACTTTCCAATTAAAATCAAGTATGCTACATTTGAGCATCTGTAAAATTTTGTAAAATTTTGGAGCAGCTTAATTGTTGCCCAAAACAATCTGTCAGAGAACACTGAAAACTAAAAAGAGAAGGCAAGATTATGATTCTCTCTAATTGAATTCATCTGTTGGTTTCCCTCTGAGCAGGGGTGGCATGTTAGTGGCCCAGGTTTTGGCAGATTTACACAGGAACAGACCTGAAAAGGCCTAGTGCATGAGTGTCAAACTCGATCGTGTCATGTGATGTATCATGACATATTGTGATATTTTTTGCCTTTGCGGAGCCAGGATGGGCATGGCCTGCTTGTAATGCATGTGGCCCACCGGCCACCAGTTTGACACCCCTGGGCTATTGGATTACTTTACTGCTAAATGAAACTTTCCTACTATAATAGCTGCTGGAATGTTGACTGGATTGATTCAATCATCTCTGCTTCAGAGAAACCCAATAACTGGTTCTATAGCCAAAATCCGAATACCATTCCCCGAAAGTAAACCCCAGTTTATTTTTCAGGGGTGGGCCTAATATAAGCCCCTCTGAAAGTAAGCTGTAGTTTGGGGGAGAGGGCGGGAGTAGGGGGGGTGAAGCTGCCCCACATGCCCTGCATCCACTTATCTTACCAGTAGGACTGCTGCAGCCAGGCCTCCCATGCCCCAACAGTCCCAGTAGGACTGCTGCAGCCAGGCCTCCCATGCCCCTTGTCTAGCCATGTGGTTTGTCACGGCAGTGCCGCCACTTGTGGCAGATTACACAGCGCTTCGGGCCGGTGCTGTTGCTCGTAGCAAGATGTCATGTGGCACTTCATGCCATTGCCAGTGCTCATGGCAGGATGCTGCAGGGTGCTTCAGACTGTTTCCACCGCTCAGCCAAGTGGCTGTTTGGGCCATTGCCATCACTCACTGCAGGACGCCGCATGGCGCTTCGGGCCGCTTCTGTGGCAGAAATGGCACAAAGTGCCATGCAGCATCCTGCTTTGATGGCACTGGTGTGACGAGCCACACAGTTTACCGGTAAGCGGGTGTGGGACACATGGGGCAGCTTCATCCCCTAAACTTTAGTGCGGCAATGGCACAATACACCACATGCATCCAGCCGCAAGTGGCAGCAAGCGACCTCTGAAGAAGTCAAGCAGTGGTGCGACAGGTGTCAGAGTGTGGGAGGCCTGGCTGTGGTGGTCCTAAAATAAGATACCCCCCCAAAATAAGACCCAGTGCTTTTGGAGGCAAAAAAAATAAGATCTTATTTTCGGGGAAATATGGTAAAATAATGTAGTTAAGATAGTCTGAAGCGTTGTATTCCTTGACTTTTATAGCCTTATCACATACAAAAACACACAGACAGATATTTACCTATGAGTTGGAAGATGCTCATGGAGTCTGAGAATTAACCTGCAGGACCTCTCCATTTAATTACATACTCACATTTTCCTCCTAGGGAGATTTGTCAAAAAAAATCAGTGGGCTCACACTTGAGTGAAATTTGTTGCTATGTATATATCAGCTACACTAAAGACAGGTAATGGAAGAGAAAATGAGCAAACTTTTTTTGTGTATGTAGCCTCATTTGCATTTTGGAACAAAATGGTTTAAGAGAGGCAGGAAACTTGCACATTTTGTGACAGTCAACTGTTTCCCAATAATTTTTGGTTGTTTGTTTTTTGCATTTCCAGATAATAGAGAATTTAATCCCTTTGGCTAAAGTTTTCTGTCTTATAATAATAATAATAAAGTTGGAAGGGACCTTGGAGGTCATCTAGTCTAACCCCCTGCTCAAGCAGGTAACCCTATACCATTTCAGACAAATGGCTGCCCAATCTCTTCTTAAAAACTTCCAGCGTTGGAGCATTCACCACTTCTGGAGGCAGGTTGATCCACTGGTTAATTGTTCTAACTATCAGGAAGTTTCTCCTTAGTTCTAGGTTGCTTCTCTCCTTGCTGTGTTACAGATAGCTCCAAAGAAACAAATCCTGCCTTCTGCTAAGGAATTCAAGGCAAAAAAATCCAATGCCCCCCCCTCCCACCACACATACAAATCACAGAGAGAATAAATCAAAGGATCACAGTTGGCCTGTGATCAAGAAGGCTTTCTTGTTAAGGATATTAAATGTATTTTTTTTTAAAAAAAACACCCAATCCTTTCTCAAACAAGACCAAGTCTCTGACTTACAACCACAATTGAACCCAAAATTTATGTGGCTAAGTGAGACATTTGTTAAGTTAATAACACAGTTGTTAAGTAAATCTGGCTTCCCAATTGATTTTATCAGAAAGTCACAAAAGGTGATCACATGACCTCGGGACACTGCAACCATCATAAATATGAGCCAGTTGCCAAGATTCCAAATTTTGATCATGTAATCATGTGGATGTTGCAACGGTCCTAAGTGTGAAAAATGGTCAAATGTCACTTTTTTCAGTGCTGTTGTAACTTTGAATAGTCACTAAATGAACTGTTGTAAGTTGAGGACTACTTGTATGAGTCCTTATTTTCTCAACAATTAATTCATATACTTGTTATATGAATAATTATAATACTTCAATGGTTATAAAACTATAGGCCGAGTTGTGCATGTAGGTGCAGTAATAGGAATTCCATGTGGTAAATATTTTCAGTTTGTGCTCTTTGCCTGGGTCTAGGACCTTCAGGCAATGACTGTTGGCCATTCCTCCTTCTCCTCCCACCTCCCGCCTCAGCCCATTTGCCTCCAGTGTTCCTTCTCGGCTGGGTTTCCCCTGCCCATTTCCCTTGCCAATGGGGCCCTGGCCCTCCACCCCACACCCTTTGGCCCAGCCCTTTCACCGAGGCACCGTTTGTCCTGGGCCTTTGGCTGCACAGGACAAATAGCCACCAGCCAATCGGGTGGCAGGCAGGAAGCCATGTTGCTGCAAGGGCAGCCTGCAATGGGTGATGATTTTTTAAAAAAGGGCCGTGGCTGCTCCACAGGTTTTGTGGCTTGGTAGCTGTCACTAGGACCGGAGGGAGGGGGAATGGTGGCAGGAGTGGCAGCAACTAGGGCCACGGGGGGTGGGCAAACAGATGAGGGTGTGTTGAGGGGGAACCAGTAAGGGAGGGAGGGCGCAAGGGGGTTTACGAATACAGCTTATCTGGCAACTCACACAAAGGAGGGGAGGAGGAGCAAGGCCAGCACAAATTCTGGCATTGTGTGGCTCCTGTGGGGGGGGCAATCAGGTGAAGAGCAGGGCCTGTGTGACTCCTGCGGGAGGAGCAGGTAAATGGCTGGACCTGCATGATTCTTGCAGGGGGCAAAATCAGGCGAATGGCAGGGCCTGCGTGGCTCCTGTGGGAGGAGGGAAATCAGGTGAATGGCAGGGCCTGCACGGCTCTTGCAGGGAAGGGGAACAGGCAAACAGCAGGGCCTGCGCAGCTCCTGTGGGAGGGGATTAGGTGAATGGCAGGGCATGGCTTGCACGGCTCCTGCGGCAGGGGGAAAATTAGGTGAACGGCAGGCCCAGCGTGGCTCTTACCGGGGGGGGGGAGAAAATTAGGCAAATGGCAGGGCCTGTGCAGCTCCAATGGTGGGGAAATCAGATGAACAGCAGGGCCTGCACAGCTCCTGTGTGTGTGGGGGGGGGGAATCAGGCAAATGGCAGGGCCTGCTCTGCAGGGGTTTTTTTTAAGCTGCCAGAGACTCTGGGTAGAGCGACCAATAGGCAAGCAGCGGTGGGCAGGAGCTTCCCATTTTGACCCCTCCTACCTGCCATTGCCCTGCATCTGGATTCTGGCCTGATAGGCCTCTGTGTGGCTCTTGGCTCAGCCCTCCACCCCCACTGGAGTTGCATAGTCCCTGCCATTTGCCAGATTTCCTCCCACACAGGAGCCACATATGCCCTGCCATTTGCCTGTACTCACCCCCACAAGAGCCCCACAGGCCCTGCCATTCACCTGCTACCCTCAGCAGGAGCCATGCAGGCTCTGCCATTTGCCCCCCCCCTGCAATGCCAGAATCCGTGCTGGCCTTGGTCCTCCTCTCCTCCTTTCTTTGTAAAGCCCCATTGAGGCACCCCTTTCTCCCTTCCTGTTTCTTGCCTCAACACACCCTCAACTGTCTTCCCCCCCCCCAGTGGCCCTGGCAGCTGCTATTTGCTCCCTCCAGTCCTGGTAACAGAACTGCCAGGCCCCAAAACCTGTGGAGTAGCTGAACGTTTTTTAAAAAAGCCATCGCCCATCGCAGGCTGCCCTTGCAGCACCATGGCTTCCTGCCTGCCACCCAATTGCTGGGGGCTATTTGTCCTGTGTAGCCAAATGTCCAGGACAAAGGGTGCCTCAGCGAAAGGGCCAAGGCAGAAGGGTCTGGGGTGGAGGGCCCTGGCCCCATTGGCCTGGGAGAATGAGTGGGGGAGGGCCAACTGAGGAGGAACACTGGTGGCAAATGGGCTGAGGCAGGAGATGGTCCATGCCTGAAAGTTCCATCTGCCTCCGTCTGCCTACCTTGAGTTGCATAGAAAGACATTTCAGGGGAGAATTGGGACATTGTCACCTTTATGTTTTATCCAAGTAATCTATTATTTTAACCCAGAGACAAAGACATTGGGGAAATAGACTTCTGCTGATGCGGTACTGACTTATTTTTTCCTGTAGAAATCCCATATTTGTTCAGTTCTTTGAAACAAATGCTAGCGAGAGTATAGTATTTGCCAGAGGTGTGGGGAATTGAATCTGTCAGCAGAGCAGGTTCCCTTGTTCTGGTAAAGGGGGAAAAAGTGAATATAGCCTAATGCACAATTAAGAACAGTGGCTTTGAGCTTTATAATAGTTGGCAAACAAAGGCTGAATATCATAATTCATTTTTGTCATAATTCAAAATCTTGCATATGAACTCAATAAAGGGGGTTATTATTGCGTTGTGTTGCCTGTGTATACTACCAGACATATCATTCTGTACAGATGGTGAGACAACTGTCTATATCCTTCATCAGAAGTATAATCTTAGTTAGTTTTGTGCTTGTGGAAAGTCCAAGAGCCTACTACTTAATATTGATCCATTCCACAGACTATGCTAAATTAACATTTTTGTTCAATTAACACATCACTGGCTGAGTTTTTACAATACTGTACTGAAATATAAATCATGATGCCAAAAAGAGTGTTTATGTTCATGACCTTAATAGGCCAAAAATCAAGAGTACACACATTTTTGGTTTGGTGCAGTGAGCAAATAAAGACCATGTGCACAGATGCTTTGTGATACTAGTTTCCCAATCTGGAATTGGCTGGAAAACAACTGTACAGGTGGCTGGGTGGCTGGGGGACATGGTCATTCAGGCAGCAACAGGGAATGTCAGTGGGAGTGGGCCAGTGGACTTTTGAAAAAGCAGCCTGCTTGCTATAGCTGTCATTAGACCAGCTATGTTAAGTAGAAGACTTTTTTTTCAATTTCATTTATCTTTCTGGACTTATTCAGTGATGTGACTCCAGTGGACTTGGACTTAACATTTTTTTTCTGGCTGAGGGTTATTTCATCTGTTATAGTTAATGTGGGACATTGGAGATAGTGGTGGGCTGATGTTAATTAGGGTGTTACTGCTTTCAGTACCATCAATCATACTATTCTTCTGTACAGAGTCGGGATAGAAAGTGAGAGGCAAGGTATTGTCCATTACTGATTGCAAAACAATGAATATATCTGAGCCTCTAGCACATTGTGTACTGACTGCTGTTTAATTTCTTTTTCTAACAATTTGTTTTCTATTTGGAGATTTAATACACCATCAGCCATCCAGAAGAATATTAACAAGGTGCAAAGCCCTGTGCATTTTAAGAATAGAAAAATAGAATAAAATACCACTTGAATGTTGCTGCCCCACAATCGTGTAATTACTGTGCCCTTGAAATGGGTCTCTTCTACACTGTTGTCCATACAGCTTTAATGGACTACATTCTAAAGACTATGATTAGTGGTTCCTACAGCTGAAATTCCAATCATGCTCAGTATTGTATTGTATGTAGAAAGTCTCTTCTAGTTGGCATCACATTCCTCTGCAATTTTTCCTTTCTCTTTGTACCATATCTGAACTTCTTTCAGTCCTTGAAATTATGGGCTAACCCAGGGGTCGGCAACCTTAAACACTCAAAGAGCCACTTGGACCCGTTTCCCAGAGAAAAGAAAACACTGGGAGCTGCAAAACTTGTGCGTGCATGTGCACGTAAGGGGGGGGGAAGCTTGATGGAAGAGTTTAATTAAAAAGAAATAGAGGCTGCTGTGCATGAGTTCTTTCTCCCTCTCTCCCTCCCTCTCTTTGTCAAGAGAGAGACAGAGACAGAGACAGACAGAGAGAAATGCTGCTTCCTGATGAGACACAGCAAAGGCAGGAGCCCCACCCAATAAGCTTGTTAGCTTGTCTAAGAACAGCATGAGGCCACTCTCTTTTTTACACACACACACACACACACACACACACACACACAGAGAGAGAGAGAGAGAGAGAGAGAGAGAGAGAGAGAGAGAGAGAGAGAGAGAGAGAGAGAGAGAGAGAGAGAGAGAGAGAGAGAGAGAAGGGAAGCACAAGTGCCTCTGTCTCTCTCTCTCTCTCTCTGCAAATGGCGGAGGAGGCTGGGAGCCGCAGGAGAAGGCTCAAAGAGCTAACCACTCAATTGTTTGAACTGATGGCCACTAAATAGCACAAAAGAAGATGGTCAGGTTATGACCATTTGTTCAGAGACCATTAAAACCTAAGTGGCACTGAACTAGAGGAGCTTATGATTGGTACTCAAAGTTGTGGCTATTGCAGTGTCTCTTGGGTCACGTGGTCATAATTTGGATTCTTGACAACTGGACCACAGTAACAATGGTTGCAATGTCCCGTGGCCGTATGTTCACCATTTGGAAACTTTCCTGTCTCTTCCCACAAGGAAAGTCAACTGGAAAGATTGCAAGCCACTTGTGCAAGTTGCTTCCACAGTCTTTTCTCCCAAAGAACCGCCTCCAGAACCCCCCCCCCCAGAAGGCATGGTGATCTTGTACTTTGTAGTACTCACCTGTCCAAAAGACCCTTCTGCCCACTTTTCTAGCTTCACAAATTTGAGTTCTCCTTTGAAACATTATCTTAGGAAGTTAGACCTACAAGTCTATATTCTTTTTGAGATAAAATGGGATATTTCACACCACATCTATTGAAAACTGTTGAGGAAAATATTATACATATCATGCATATTTTTGCAGAGAATTTTATTATCAAGCTTGTTTCTTTTAAGATAAATCATTAATTAGAAAGAAGTAGGTACACCGATACTCTCTCTCTCTCTCTCTCTCTCTCTCTCTCTCTCTCTCTCTCTCTCTCTCTCTCTCTCTCTCTCTCTCTCTCTAACAATCCTGATAAGCCAAAAGATTTTTTCCATTATATTTCATGCTTTCTATATTTTTTCTTGTTTTGTAGATAATTGCGAAGAGCCACTGGTACTGTCATTACCTGCATCAGCTTTTGACAGTTCGTCCAAACTCTCCAATAACCATAGTCCCAGCTTTGCGAAACTCATCAGACGGGACGGTAAGATCACAGAGTGTCATCATGCTGCCATGGTGCATAATTCTCTGCTGTATTTATATATATATATTACCGGCAATGTGTGAAAAGCTTGCATTGTGTAGAATGCCTAGGAAATCTATAGAATTATGACATTTAGACAAAGTATGAAAGTATACTTTCCCTAGGCATTGTATATAATACCTAGGGATTATGCAGAATGACAAGAACTATTTAGGCAAAGTATGAAAAGAGAATCATGAGAATCATCTTTATTGAAAGGACATATATGGAAATGAAAGAAGAAATGCAAAATAAAGTACAGAACTTTCTTACTAGAAAAAAAAACAAGATAAAAAGACTAGTATTGACCTACTTGTTGTAACAAGGAAGGTTAGAATGGCATTTTTAAATAATAATAATAATAAAGTTGGAAGGGACCTTAGAGGTCATCTAGTCCAACCCCCTGCTCAGGCAGGAAACCCTATACCATTTCAGACAAATGGCTGTCCAATCTCTTCTTAAAAACTTCCAGTGTTGGAGCATTCATCGCTTCTGGGGGCAGGTTGTTCCACTGGTTAATTGTTCTAACTGTCAGGACTATACTCAATGTATTTTTATTGTGAGGTCATTATGAGTCAGTTTTTCTGAAGGTAGCTAGTTTTTGTTATACTGTCTGTAAAACTAGGCAGACCATGGTCACCCATTGATTACATCATTAATTGTAATATGTTTCTATGTCTTCTTGTGTTGGTTCTGTTTAGTTTTGTTTTATTTGAATGTTTAATTTATGTGTTTGCCTTTGGCTGTAATAATAAATTGAATTGAAATTGAATACTTGGTTTGTGTGACTATTATTATTATTATTATTATTATTATTTATTAAATTTCTATGCCGCCCTATTCTGGGAACTCAGGGCGGCTCACAGCATAAAACTAAAAGAGGATTAGGTAGGTTTCCCCATTTCTAGTACAGCATCTTAACTTCTAGATTGCTGTCCCTCTTCCCATCCCTCTCTCTAGTGATGTAGAAAATGGACCTTCACTTAGAACACTACAATATCCTGAAATACATATTTAAAAGATGACAGAATTAGCAATGATGGCAAAATTTACATGTTTGATTAGGGAAAAAGACAATAACTACATTTCTCAGGGACTGGAAACTCTTTATAAACTTTTTGCTGAAAATGAAAAAAAATCAACTTTATGGGTTTGTTGATTTTTTTGCATTTTTAGTTTGAAGAAAAAACTTCAATAAATGCTATTTAAAAAACATTCTGAAATACATATTTATATAAAATGCTTGAATTGGATAAATAATACGGATGGGAGCAAATCCGTGCCTCCTCCCGCCCACACACACATCAGAAATTTGTCCCAGATTGGTTACTATTTGGGTGATTATCAAGATGTATTTGTCTTCTGATGAACTCAGAGGAATCATTTGGTGGTATCTGGCAACTGGAATGACAACCTGAGCTCCAGGGCAATATTTTGAGTGGTGACTGTGAGCTTGTCCAGTTGCACAACAAACAGCTTCTCTTAGCCAACATCAACTGTATTTAGTCCAAAATTGGGCTGCTCCAAGATTCATGTTATGCTATGTGCATTCATTTCCAACTGGCACATGTGTGAAAGCAATGATCCAGAATGTGGATTGATCACCATACTTAGTCAGTTGTCATTTATGTTGAGTGAATATGCAATGTCTAGTCACAAACTGGAACCTGTTTTTGGAAGCTCAGTTGGTTTTAATGATACACAAAATATTTGTTGTAGACATTTCAGTTATATTAGGAATCCAAGCCTTTCAGACATCAAATCAAGAGACCAGAATATCTTTATATTTAGCTGGAGACAGCAAATACTAATGGTTATAATACCAGAAAGAAATATTAATTACAATAAGAAAAGCAAGATCATTTTTGCTGGTTTTAATTATGAAGAAACTTCATAATTTTGTTTTGAATTCATGAGAAACTCTGGATTCCAACCACTTATGCCTAAGACCATAACACTGTGAAACTTTTTGTTTTGTAGCAGGAAACATCTGAAAGATTATAGTTTCCATTATTAACAAGTTTCCTGCTACAAAACAAAAAGATTGTAAGGCTAAACAGCCCTTGGTTTAGTTGGAATGTTTTTATGTGCAGTGTTATTGTCTTAGGCATAAATGGTTGAAATCCAGAGTTTCTCATGAATTGAAAACCAGGTAGCTTCTTTATTCAAAAACAATATGCTATAAAATATCTACTCTCTGTTAGATTCAGTGAAAAGATCAATTGCCTTAATGAGATTAAGTCTTCTTGTGATAGTCTGGGTGGCTGTATGCAGAGGCTACCTGATGTTACAGATGGGAACAGTTAAGAAGGAGATTTATTACAGTTTTCATAGCTATATCAATTGCCTCTCAATTGTAGCTCTCCAACTGTAATGCAATCATGTTTTTATTATTTAGTTATTAACTGGAGTTTTTTTTGCCATGTATTGGCAAGATTCTCTGGATGATTTATATTAAAATAAAATAAAATACAGTTATACTATAATTTTGTAATATAGTTGAAATACAAATGTAACTACAAGTACAAATGTTCATTTAGCAAGTTTTCACAAAAATGAAGTTATTCAGAAAGGGTATTTACATTTAGAAATTCAAAATTACAAGCAAAAAGAGGCCTCTGTAACCATGTGACTTGGATTCAGTTACTGCTGCAGTGGTGGCCATTTTAACTCTGTGACTTGCCTAGGCCAGATTAAATTGAATTTCCTGAAGCCGGAAGGTTTTGTTTTTTTTCCTGGTCACGTGGCCAAACAAGAGCTGAGCGGCAGCACCAGTTTGCTTTTGCTTTTGCTTTTTTGGTGCTATGTGGAGAATCTGTTGCTGCATGGGCTTGAGGACTGCTTCTGCAAGTATTTTAAATATTTTTTTTACTCTATAGTAACTTTGGGAACTGCTCTGCTTTTTAAGTACTGTACTTTGCAAACTATTGTGATTGTAAATACAGTACTTTGCAAAGATAGTTTGTTTTCATTTTCCTTGAAACTAGTTTAGAAATGCTAGCCAGGATCTACACCAGCGGTTCTCAACCTGTGGGTCGCGACCCCTTTGGGGGTTGAACGACCATTTCACAGGGGTCGCCTAAGACCAGGGCTTTTTTCCTCATAAAACGCTCAAAACCGCGCTCCGGCACCTTTTTTTGATGGATTTTTTTCAACTTTTCCATGAGCTGTGCTACACTCTCTATTCTATTGGCTTTTGAAAGCCAATAGAATAGATTCTATTGAATAGACTCTTAATCTATTGAATAGATTAAGAGTCTATTCAATAGACTCCATTCTATTGGCTTTCTAAAGCCAATAGGAATTGTCCAGACCTGGTCATTAACGGCTGTCTCTGCACTGCTGAGCACACCAAAAGACCAAGCCGCAAACGTTGCACTTGCAAGTTATCTGCAGCAAAGGGAAGTTTGCAGGAACACTTCATCTCTCCCTGCTGAGCAACCACACCATCTCCTACTTGTAAGTAAAAGAGGACCAGGGATGGGAGGTGGGGAGCAGCACTTAATTCTGCCCTGCCGAAAAAGTGGAGTCCATGTGCACTCCTGCCTCATGCTCACCCGTGTCAGCCAGGCTCTCCAGGGTCACGCTGCAGCTGGTGCTGTGGGAGCTGTGGGGCCCTCTCTACATGGAGGGGCTGTGCGGGGTGAGTGGTGGGGTAGCTGCAGGCAGGAGTATGGGGGCGGGGGCAGCCGGTCCGAGCTGAGCTAAGCTGGGTCTGAGCTGCTGCTGGCGCTGCCGCTGGGCTGCTCCGCCGCTGCCGCCGCTGCTGACTCAACTGAGCTATGGTGCCGAGCCGGTCCCCATGCCTCCTGGTTGCACAGCTGCGCTCCGCCCCTGGCTGACCTCCACACCGGAGCTTCCCCCCGTACCACCTGGCCTACCTCCCTTATCGTCGGAGCCCTCCCTGGCTGCCCTCAACAACAGAGCTTCCCCCTGCACCACCCGGCCTATATCCTTCACCGTCGGAGGCTGCCCTGGCTGGCCTGCACAACTGAGCTTCCCCCCGCGTCACCTGGCCCATCTCCTTCATCGTTGGAGGCCGCCCCGGCCAGCCTCCGCAATGGAGCTTACCCCCGCTCCACCCAGCCCACCTCCCTCATCGTCGGAGGCCGCCCCAGCTGGCCTCCATAATGGAGCTTCCCCCCAGTGCCACCCGGCCCACATCCTTCACCGTCGGAGGCTGCCCCGGCCGGCCTCCACCATGGAACTTCCCCCCATGACACTTGGCCCATCTTCCTCATTGTCGGAGGCCACCCTAGCCAGCCTCCACAACGGAGCTTCCCCCTGTGCCACCCGGCCCACCTCCCTCATCGTCGGAGGCCGCCCCGGCTGGCCTCCATAATGGAGCTTCCCCCCGTGCCACCCGGCCCATATCCTTCACCATCGGAGGCCGCTCCAGCTGGCCTCCACAACGGAGCTTCCCCCGCGCCACCTGGCCCACCTCCCTCATTGTCAGAGGCCGCCCCGGCCGGCCCTCAAAACGGAGTTTCCCCCTGCACCACCTGGCCCACCTCCTTCACCATCAGAGGCCACCCAGCCGGCCCCCACAATGGAGCTTCCTCCTGTTCCACCTGGCCCACCTCCTTCACCATCGGAGGCCGCCCCGGCCCTCTGGCGCCCGGTGTGGCCCTGGGGCTGCTGGGCAGGAGTGGCTCCATCCCAGCTTGCCAGGCTCCAGGCGGCGGGGAAGAGGGCGTTGCCCGCATGTGCATCGGAGGCCAGCCGGACGGGCCAGGATGGGAGAAGCAGCACCTTCCGAGCGGGAGTTGATGTTCCGGCCACACCCCTCTCACGTGTGATGAGTCGGGGAAGGGTTTGGCGGTGAAGGGCTGCACAGCATGGAAAGGGGCTCCCGTGATCCCACCGCTGCGATGGCGCTCAGGAGGCTGGTGGGGCGGGTAGGTCCTGGGGGTCGGCTGGGAGAGTGCAAGAGGTGCAAGGATTTAGGATGGGGGGCTCCAGACTACCATCCCCAGCAGCCCTAAAAAGCACTGTGGAAGAGTGGGGAATGCTGGGAGTTGCAGTTCATCACCATTTGGGAAAACATGACTCTCCAAAGATCCTTCCATCTCCATCTCCATCCCTTCCCCTTCATTTTCTCTCCTTCCTTCCTTCCTTCCTTTCCCCTTCAATCTCCTTTCTTCTCCATCTCCTTCCTTTCCCCTTCAATCTTCCTTCCTTCCTTCCATCTCCATCCCTTCCCCTTCAATCTCTCTCCTTCCTTCCTTCCCCCTTCAATCTCCTTCCTTCTCCATCTCCTTCCTTTCCCCTTCAATCTTCCTTCCTTCCCTCCTTCCATCTCCATCCCTTCCCCTTCAATCTCTCTACTTCCTTCCTTCCTTCCTTCCTTTCTTCCTTCCCCCTTCAATCTCCTTCCTTCTCCATCTCCTTCCTTTCCCCTTCAATCTTCCTTCCTTCCTTCCATCTCCATCTCCATCCCTTCCCCTTCAATCTCTCTCCTTCCTCCCTTCCTTCCCCTTCAATCTCCTTCCTTCTCCATCTCCTTCCTTTCCCCTTCAATCTTCCTTCTTTCCTTCCATCTCCATTTCTTCCACTTCAATCTCTTTCTCCTTCCTTCCTTCCTTTCCCCTTCAATCTCCTTCCTTCTCCATCTCCTTCCTTTCCCCTTCAATCTTCCTTCCTCTTCCCTCCCTCTCAACATTTTTGAGCAAGGAAGAGTAAGCTTCTCCAGTGAACATTGCTATATTGTTTTTGTAATTCATCACTATGCTTTCATTATGTTCAATTCGTAACAATGAAAATATACCCTGCATATCAGATATTTACATTACGATTCATAACAGTTGCAAGATTACCGTTATGAAGTAGCAACAAAAATAATTTTATGGTTGGGGGTCACCACAACATGAGGAACTGTATTAAGGGGTCCCAGCATTAAAAAGGTTGAGAACCACTGATCTACACAAAGCATTCTATAACATTGTGTTTTATTGCTTTTATTTTGGAGATTAGTGTTTGTAGGTTTTAAATTTAAATTGCCCCCAGAAGGTGCGGGGGCACTAAAAGCTTTTAAGAAGAGACTGGATAGGCCAGGGGAGGCAACCTTGGCTCTTTTATGACTTGTGGACTTCAATTCCCAGAATTCCTGAGTCAGCATGGCTGTTTCAGGAATTCTGGATATTGAAGTCTACAAGTCATAAAAGTGCCAAGGTTGCCTACCTCTGGGATAGGCATTTATCAGAAATACTCTGTTGAGAGAGCAGTGTGTTAGACTAGATCAGGGCTTTTCAACCAGTGGCATGGGTACCACTTGTGGTACATTGGCACCTGGTAGGTGGTATGCGACTATCCTAGAAAAGTGGTAGCAGGGGAGGGGTATGAGCTGAACTGGTGGCAGTACCGCACAAGCCTGAGTGAGAGATGGCTGGAGCTGCAGGGCTGTCAGAGCTTAGCGGAAGCGCCAGGACAGCGCTAGGCTCCAGCTGGAGCTAGGCACTGATCCTGGTGCTTCTGCTGAGCCCTGAAGAAGCACCAATCAGCTGGAATGTTGCAGCATCTCCAGTGTCTTGTGATTTACATTCAGATGCTTGGCAACTGATTCATATTTATGATGGTCACAGTGTCCCAGGATCATGTGAAGTAACCAAAACCTGCTGCAACCACCCAGCAGACGGGGGGAATAAAAACCAAACACCCCCACGCCACCCCCGCTGCCAATCCTCAACAGAAATGCTCACAACAATGAAAACCTCGGACAGGAGGAAGAGTGCTGCCGGGTGGCCAGGCAGGTGTCTTGCTGGGCTGTGGCTTGGAGGGCACTTTTTCAGTGCCATTGTAACTTCGAACAGTCACTAAGCGAACTGTTGTAAGTTGAGGACTACCTGTACTTTATCACTTTTTTCCTTTTTTGGGGGTCATCAAGTTTTTGACACCTTGCTAGGCGACTGGTGGTACTCGGATGTTGCCATATCCTAAAAGTGGTACAATGGGTGAAAAGGATGAAAAGTCCTGGACTAGATGACCTCAAGATCCCTTCCATCTCTGTTACTGTTGCAAGCCAAGAGTTCTGCAAATTTTTCCCCATCTCCCTCTTGGTGCCTGGCTGGACACTTCAAGCTAATTAGTGGGAAGTGATTTTTTTTAAAGCACTTGCAGTGGGCAGATGAAAACTCTTAAGCTAAGTATTGTTATGTGCTCCTGACTACTTTCCTTCATGACCAGAGGCAAGCTCGCCTGACCAATAACTAGCCAAGACACAGTGAAGGCCTTTTGTTTCATTTATTGCAATAAGCGGGGAGAGAAGCTATCAAAGCTTGGTTCTCTCCAAAGTTCCAACCCAAAATATTCCCTTCTTTATACAATCCTTGTCCCGGCAGCACATCCCTCCTCTTTCCCCATTGGCTGAGGTACTATGAGGTTACACTCTTTCCGACCGCCTCTTACACATTTCCTGCTACATACTAAATCATACATCACATATACATTAAAATTAAGAGATAATTTATGCAAGGTGTGTCAGTTAATATTAATCAACTAATTGCACATGCTCAGTTACCTGAGGTCTGGCCCACTTTTTTATGATTTCTTAGAAAAAATAGGTTCTTTCCTGTTTTGCTAATTATTTTCTCTTACAAATGTTTTTATAGCTTGTCTTCTTCCTTTCCCACTCTAAGACCCAGTTAATTTTTGCCTACGTGTTTCTTTTACATCCTTTCTTTATGTTATTCTTTCCTGGTTCCCATATATTATTAGTTTTTGGTAAACTTGTTTGTCTAGGCAGTAAGTTTCCACTGCAGCAAATTCAATTTTATATTAATCTTTCAATATTAAATTTTTGAAGACCTTTCCATTACTTCTATCAGTATGGTAGCAGCAGTTGTTTTTTTAAAAAAAGCAACTGCAATGGGTCCAAGCCCTGCTTGGAGGCAATTTAGTTCCTGAGCTGGGCACTGAAAACAGCTGATGGGCGGCTGGCTGGAAAGCCTCTTAGTTCACTTAATGTGGCAGCGATCCATTAATAAATCTGAGGAAATCATAAGTCTGATCTTCATTCATTTAACAACCTGTTTGATTCAATTAATGAATTTGATTTTAAAAAAATTGTTAAATTGAATCTGATTCATCTGACAAATTTTTTGACTTACCAGCCTAATGGGCAGGTACCACTAGGTTCATAACGTGAGGGCTACCTGTATCTCATATAGTAGGTTTTAAGGATTAAGGTTGTGCTTAGAAGTTTGCTTTTGGTGACTCAGTGCAGTGTTTCCAAATAGCTGAGTAATGGAGTTTCATGAAACAAAATATTTTATGGGTAGGTGTCATGGATCTACCCCAGATCCTTCTCCAGGTGCCAGATCAGAGGAGGAGGGTGAATTTGAGTCTGAAAAAGAAAGTGTGGAGATGAGTATTGGTCGGGATTGGCGCTCAGAGAATGCTAGCCTGATGGAACAGCCTCAGCTGGATCGATCAGACCAGTGACAGGCTGAGATTGAGAGAGGTGAGCTGCAGCTGCACCAATTTGGCCAGGAGGCTCCAGACTGCAGCAGCTGCTGCCTGTTAGCAATGAGAAAGAGTCCACACCACCTCCTGATCCAAGGACATGCAGAGCAGAGAGGAGACAGGCATAATACTGGTCAACTAGACTACTTGTGAAGAGGCAACCTCGCCTTTCATGAAGGGCTACACTAGTGTTGCCTAATTAACCCCACCCTGAGGATTTGAGTGTTGCTGGAGCAATGTACCAGGTTCTGTGCCTTGTGTGCTTGTGCTGTGTTTAGTTGACCTATTTGACTCCTGGACTGCTTTCCTAGACTTCGTGTGTGCCCTTTGGACTCAGTTACTCAGCGATTGTTGCTGAGCTTGGAATCCAAACCTGCACAACAGGGATGCTTTCTGAGGGCCTGTTTGGGGGGGTTGAATAAACATCAGTAGAATTCTTGCCATACATGCGTGGGGGGGAGCGGGGCAGCACAGTAGGAGACTGTAATGCAGGGGTGTGCAACTATGGTTCCATTATGACGGGTGTCAAACATGCAACATCAGATGACCTGTCATGACATATCGTGACTTTTTTTCCATTGCTGGCAATGGGGTGGGTGTGGTTTCCACATGACACATCCAGTCCGCTGGCCGGCAGTTTGACACTGCTGCTTTATGACCTCTGGACTTCAACTCCCAAAATTTGTGAGCCAGCATGGCATGGATGGCTCAGGAATTCTAAGAGTTGAAGTCCACAGGTCATAAAGGGACCATAGTTGCACACCTCAGCTTTAATGTACAGCAAAAGCCTCTAGTATAGGCATATCCATCTCCCCAAAAATCATCCATCCATCCATTCATGTATATATGTGTGTATGTTTGTGTGTATATAGACACACCCCTATATGGTTTACACTACGTAACTTCATGTTCTAATATAGTTCCCTCTTTAAAAAATCATTATTATCTCACAATTGTTTTTCTATTGTCACAGAAGGCAAGCCATATATGTTAGCAGTTGCTATAATGTGCTATCTCTCCTTCTCTTCCATATGTCACTGTTTTCAAAGCTCAAGTCAGTTGCAGATTAAATACAGGTTTGCACTCAAAAGTTTTTGCTTACAAAGTATAACACTAAACTTCGTACACCTTTGTTCAAGCCATTTCTGTTTTGAAAAAAAAAGTTTGTTTCTCTCTGTATCCCAAGTATTTTAGCTTGTTGCCATGATCAGGTTGTCATGCAAATTTCCATGTAGTCACCAGAGTTGAGTGTGAATCAAGGAAGCCATTTCCATAGCATCATGCTGTTCCTTCTAACACACATTTAGGAACTAAATCTGGATTCAGTACCTTAAATCAACCAATGTGATAAGGTGCCACACCATCTTCTCAACACTTTCTACAAAACTTTAGCAGAACTTGGAAATGGAAATCTGTGAACCAAAACTGTATATGTTCACATCTTGTAGTTGGCATATTACTATTTCTACAGATGCACTTAATAATTATGAAAAGGTCCATAGAAAATGGCTCTTTATTTTCTGTTCTTTGAGTTAGACCAAAGATGCTCAGTTCTGAATCTGCTAGTTGTCATAGCATCCTTTGTTCAAAAATATGACTAATTACTTCTCTTGGCTCTGAGGACAGAAAACATTGTATGGCAGTGTTTCTCAACCTCGATAATTTTAAGGCATGTGGACTTCAACTAGACCATCTAGTAGAGATCGAGGCAATATGACCGGTGCCACAAGAACAGAGAAAACAAGGGTTTTATTCCATCCTGTTCATCGTGCCCAAGGCCTCGGGAGGTTGGAGAGCTATTCTCGCCCTAAAAAGTCTAAATCACTTTGTAGTCTACAAAAGGTTCAAGATGCAGTCCCTCAAATTCATATTGGCCAGCATCAGAAAAGGGGACTTGCTCTCATCCATCGATCTAACAGAGGCATACTTACATATCCCAATTCTTCAGGAACACCGAAAATTTCTCCGCTTCTTTTACGCGCACAGGCACTATCAATACAGGGCCCTTCCATTTGGCCTATCCTCGGCCCCTCGAGTATTCACAAAGGTACTGGCCATCTTGGCGGGCTACCTTTGCATGTTGCCGGTGCGCGTGCAATGTTACCTGGATGACATCTTAATCCAGTCCAGCTCCCTTCAGTCGGCCCAAGCAGATTTACAGGTCATGCTACACGCCCTTCAGGCTCATGGCTTCTCGGTGAACTACAAAAAAAGTCACATTGTTTCCACAAAAAGATTACTCCATCTAGGAGTGATCATAGACTCCAACTCATGCATGGTTTATCTCTCCCAGGAGCGTCGGGTCAGCATCCAACAACTTGTACACGCCATTTGGAGACAAAGATTGGTCCCTCTTGTGCAGCTGTCCCAGCTCCTGGGAAAGATGGTTTCATGCATGGTGATCATTCCCTGGGCCAGACTTCACTCCAGAAGTCTACAATGGTTCCTCCTTCCCTTCCAAAAACAGAACCTCAGCTCGTCCTCAAGAAAGGTCAGGGTCCCTCAGCACACCCTTCTATCTCTCCTGTGGTGGACCTCATCAGCAATGTCCAAAGGGACACTCTTCAGAGAGCCATCCAGAGTCACAGTGACCATGGACGCCAGCCTGTTTGGCTGGGGGGCTCACCTTCAAACACATCTCACACAGGGCAGGTGGTCAAAACAGGATTTAAAACACAATATAAATTGGCTCGAGCTCAGGGCCATACATTTGGCTCTCCTTCGCTTCTCCTCTCTTCTGGCGGGTCGTCACATCCTGGTGCTAATGGACAACGTGGCAGCCAAGGCCCACGTGAACAAACAGGGAGGGACCAGATCGGCAGCTCTCATGCAGGAGGCCCGAGATCTGGGTCTGTGGGTGGAGTCAACCCTAGGTTCCATCAAGGCGGAGCATATCTCAGGGGAAGCGAATTGCCAGGCGGATTCACTCAGCAGAGTCACAGTAGATCACTCAGAGTGGAGGCTGGATCCGGCTCTGTTCAAGGAGATCTCGGACAGGTTCAGCCACTCTCACCTGGATCTCTTCGCATCTCCAGCGAACACCCAGCTTCCCCGGTTCTTTTCCAGGTTTCCAACAAGGGGAGCGGAGGGAATGGATGCTCTAAGGTGCAAATGGCCGCAAGGGCTGCTTTAGGCCTTCCTTCCGCTTCCATTGCTGCAGGCAACAATCCACAAACTATTACTGGAAGGGGCGAAGATAATATTAATTGCTCCACATTGGCCACGGCACCTGTGGTTTGCAGACCTTGTAGACCTATCGCTCTCGCCAGCGTGGAAGATTCCCCTGCACTGAGTGTCTCTCAGTCAGGGGAACCTTGAACATCCAGACCCTCAGTGGCTCCAACTAGCCGCATGGCACTTGAGTGGGAGGATCTAATTAGACAAGCCTATTCGGAAGGGGTTATTTCGATCATCCAGTCTTCAAGACGTCCTTCCACTAATCGGATATATGACGCCACGTGGAGGAACTTCTCCACCTGGTGCAGCAAGAATAAACTGGCACCCCTAACATCCTGGAGTACCTCTTGGAGGGCATGAATAAGGGTCTGGCGCTCAACACCATCCGCAGACAGGTGGCGGCCTTACAAACGGTTCTTTCTTGTGATAATCTTGCTCCTTTATCACAACACCCAGCCGTAAATGCCTTTTTGAAGGGGGCTGTTACAGTACGGCCACCTGTACTCCATCGCTTCCCGTCCTGGGACCTGCCCAAGGTCCTGCAGGCTTTGACTTCGCTGCCATTCAAGCCTCTGGGTTCTTGTTCGCTTCGCTACCTTTCCTTGAAGGTAGCCTTTCTGGTGGCTATTACTTCAGCTAGGAGAATTTCAGAGTTAGCCACTCTTTCAGTTCGTAAGGACTTATGTACCTTTTCCAAGGATAAGGTCATCCTACATTTGGATCCTTCCTTTGTTCCAAAGGTTAACACTTGGTTCCACAGATTGCAGGACGTCGTCCTTCCCAATTTTTGTCTGCGTCCTTCCCATCGTCTGGAAAGACGATGGCATATATTGGACGTTCGCAGAGCCCTGCTCCATTATGTCAAGAGGACTTTGGCCTTCTATAAATCGGAGGTGTTATTCGTTTCCTTTCAGCCATCGTCCATGGGTCAGAAAGTTTCTTCGTCGACCATTGGCAGGTGGATCAGGGCCTGTATCACCAAAGCTTATGTCTCTTTATCACTCCCGGTACCCTCAAACATTACGGCTCATTCCACACAGAGTGCGGCCACCTCTGCAGCCTGGCTCACTCAGGCCTCTGTGGAGGAGATTTGTAGGGCGGCGACCTGGTCTTCCCCGTCTTCCTTTGTCAAACACTATAAGAGTGACATATTTGCCACAGCAGATGCCTCGTTTGGCAGAAGAGTGCTGCAGCAGGTCGTTTCTTCTCGGGAGACACTAGCCTAGACACTCACCCGTAGGGACATGTTGGGCTTTGGTATGTCCTACCGGTGGATTCTACAGGCATCATGCTGGAGAAGGGGCGTTGTCTTACCTGAATGCCTTTTCTCAGCATGATGATGTAGAATCCACACCCTCCTCTCACAGTCTAGGCAGGTGTCTTTGGTTTTTTTTTCTGGAGCCATTGGGTCAGACGTTCGTCATGGATGCTTCGCCTCGTCAAAACTGGAGAACACTCCCTGAAGGAGGCGTGGCTAAAGTTCTGACTTAGTCTAGCTGAGCAGGAAGGTTATAATTACCCACCGGTGGATTCTACATCATCATGCTGAGAAAAGGCGTTCAGGTAAGACAACGCCCCTTTTAGGAATATATGAAATCCCTTGATGGGATTTTCCTAATCTTAATGAAATTCATTTAGCTTCTCCAAAATTTCCTCAGAGATTTTCGCTAATTCTTCAAATGCACCTGAACTTTGACATGGACTGAACAATATTTGAATCCAAATCAGAAAAGCTATATTTCACTCCAGTGCACATACTTCTCTCCTAAATTATCATAATTAGTTGGGGGATATTAAAATTTCAATAAATGTCTATTTAAAAGAGTTCTTAGAGAGGAATATTTATTCAGATATGGATTACATTTACAACTTAAAATAAGGATTCACAATATTAAAGCTATTGCAGAAAGATATGTATTTATTCATATTTTTACCACTTCCATCACACTGATTTATCCTAAAATGATTTTTAACACCTACCGTGGTCTCTGCAAGTCTTATTTGCATTTCTTTGTGCATCCTGTTGTTGAATCCTAAAAATCAAAAACATTGTTTCTTTGTCTCAAACATGCTAGAGTGGGTTTTATGGTTATATTTTAAATAAGAAACATATCATCATTAAAAATTGACATCTCTCAGACCACACAAAACATCCAACTTGTAGTGAGCATTGAACGTGAATCTCTGGCAGAATTTGTGTTTTTGTGCCTTGTAAATAAGTACTGTACTTTTCTAGGAGATTTGAGAATATTGCAGACAATGGACATGGGGAATCTAAGCAGAACAATAAAACCAAACAAAATTGCTGAACAGCTATTAATAAGGGAATCAAGTAATTGAAATATGTCTTTTGTGTAATGTTCAGTCTGGCCTTTGAACCTGTTTCTATCTTATTGCTGCTCCATGCTACAGTTAATGTTGTAGTAATAAACTTTCGTTTTCCTGGGCCTCAACAACTGGCATATGCTCTCTGGAGTTTATATATCACAAGGGAATGCTGAAACATATGGCAAGAAAGAAAGTATAGCATTCTTTGAGCAAGCCAAAATATTCAGCAAATATTTTTGTGAGAGATTCCCTGCCTCTCTCAGGGAGAGAAAATTCAATAAAATACTTGTGAGGAAAAGAAAAAATAGAAACTTGCTTTTAGTTCTTTCTGCAGTAATTGAGCAAAATAACAAGATTGTAGAATATATATATATACTCTTACAACACTTAGCATTTTATCTGTTTCTGCAATTTGAGCATTTTAGACTAGTGGGATTCAGATATGTGAACAACCGATTCTCTGTGTGGATGCCACTTCCGGAAGCCCGTTCTGGGCCTGGGCAATAAAAAATTAGCTACCGGTTCTGCTGAAGTGGTGCGAACCAGCTGAATCCCACCACTGATTTTAGAGTGTACCCCCCTCTTATATCTATTATTTTTTAAAAAAAGAAAGTTGTAAGTAACTTTGTAAACAAATGCAAATTGATTGCTATTAAGTTGAGGGAGGAGATTGGTGGCTTATGTGGTTAGATACTGGCTTGACAAGCAGAAAGCTTATGTTTGAGACCTGAGTGCTGCCATGGGGTGGGGTGAGCTCCCATCCTTCACTCCAGCTCTTGCCAGGGACATGAAAGGAGCCCCCAACTTGGCATCCCCAAGACAATGGTGATGTCACTGGCTAATCCTTTCAACCCGAAAGTGCTTCATTGCCTCTGGCATGGGTGCAATGTGATGTCAGTGCTTAGAAACCACATAACTAGAATTTGGCTAGGTGAAACTATCCCAAACTTGATCTTTCAGATCTTCCAAAGGTGCATCCATTGATGCTATAATTCAAACTGATGCTTCTTCAAACTTCAACTTTTCCTTCCATAGTGTGTCACAGAGAAAGCCATTGCCTGCACAATTCTGATATTTGTAGGTATAGACACATCACAGTATCTGAATCTCTCATTTCAGAGGCCTGCATTGCTACTCTACCAAGAACTTCAATGGGTTATGGAATACTTCTTGACTGCTGGCTCCTTTTCTATTGATAGTTTATCCTAACAGGTAGAAACTGTTCACCACTTCAGTGTCCTCATTGTCACCTCTAAGGCTGAGGTCTGTCTGATCTGCACTGGACCTTCCCAAACATTATTTTGCTTGCAGGTGTAATCAAAGATACTGTATTATACCTTGCACTCTCTCTTAAGTCTTGTCTTTTTGAGGTTGGTATTGGAGATTGTTGGTCACTATTGTAAATCTGTTGGCCACTATGTCGTGCTCCAGATTTATTAGCATAACTTGAGCATAACCTTAATGATCGCTCTTCTGTTCCTTGCCACGATTTTGCAAATATTCCAACAATTCTTGTAATCTTCTGACCTGATAATGACAAGAGTATACATCTAATTTTGGTTCTCTTACTAAATATCTTATAAGGTAGTTTGAATGTTGAAATCTCTATTGTATAAAATTTCAGTATAAATCTTCCACTTTTGATTTTCTTTGGATTTACTGCTGTCTGTTCCTATGGTGAAATAAAAGCTTATGTTTTTCACTAAAATTTATTAGTCAGAAAAGATGCTATCACATTATTCTTTGTTTGATTTTGACGCTATAGACCAGGGGTGTCAAATTGCCGGCCCGCGGGCCAGATGCATCATACCAAAACCGTGCCCACCCCAGCTCCAGCAATGTGGAAAAAGTCATGACATGTTGCAACATGTCACGTGACATTGTGAATTTGACACGCCTACTATAGACTAATCAGTCAATATTTTATTACAGACACAAACCAGAGTTAAAGCTATAGATTAACATGGCTCCCCTCCTATGATATCTGTCCATTGGCATCCATCAGCATACCAATTCAAGATTGGAATGTCTTGAGTTCTGACATCATTTGAAAAACTTTTATTTTTCCATATCTGTTTTTATCTTTGATGTCATTATAGATTTTGTTGTAATACTATTTTTGTCTCTTTTAACAATTCTCTGAAATTGAGTTGCTTCCTGAGATCTTTAACAGTCTTGGCTTTGACGCCTCTTTTCTTTTTGACAATAGCCACCTTTTTCTGATATCCAATTAGCTTTCTTCTGTTTCTTGATCTCCTCTAATCTGCTTTCACGTTCATCCTTAACAACTTATTTAAATTAATTCCACACTTCCTCCTTCAATGAGGTTCAGAACTTTCAAAATGATTCCCGTTGATCTCTTTGAAAATGTTGGTATATGATCAAGATCACATTGCGGAAACTAATTGGCCTTTTTCTTTCACTTTAGTTTAATTTGAAACTTGCGTATGAACAATTTGTGATCTGTTCTACAGTTGGTCCTCAGCTACATCTTTGCTCTTATAACTGAGTTCTTACAACTCCTTTTATCAATAATATTATAGACAGTTTGGCTTCTATGAAGTCCATCTATGTAGGCATCATTTGATTATGAAGACTATGTTAATAAAAAAGAAAACCTTGGATTGGTGAAAATTTGATAAGCCCTTCTTCTGCTTTACAGTCCACCATGTTTTCCTCCTTAATATTTCTCACTTTGACATTGTAATCTCTAACCACAAGTTTGCTTGCTTGTTCTTTCAGTTCCAAACTTAACACACTGGAGACTGTGTTTTATAAAAATATATTGTATATTCTAAAGTAAAGTCCCAAATCTAAATGCTGGAAGTTTTAGATAAGAAAAAAATAGTAAGTTCTTTCAATTTCCAATCTTAAATTCAGTTTATTCCATGTCATTGGTATTTTGGGATTTTTTTAAAAAAAATAAAAAGTTCATATAAAATATATGTACATGTGTCATGAGGAGATATATGTGCATGCACATGTGTGTGTATGTATACTGTATACTTGTATAAAGCAGAGTTTTATTTTACTTTCATAAATGTATGCATTTCTGTACCTATTCATGTGTACGCACAAACACATATATGTCTAATAATTTCTTATTGTGGAACTGCATCCAAATTTGAATAGTAATTGAGTTTCACCTGTATTCCTCATGCCTGATCTAGATTCCAAACAGAATTTGGCTGTCCATATCTGGTAAACAAGATTCCTCAGCACTTATGAGGATAATGAGAAAAAAAAGCATTAAGAGAGTTAACATACACAGACTGCACACACACAAACATCAGTCATAAATTACTATTTGGGACTAGATGTATCTATAGAAACAAGGTGAGAAGTGATGATGAATTTTCCTGCTAGAATGGGCCTTTTTATGGCAAGCCTCTATGGCCTATATGAGGATATGTTTCTGAGAAATGGAAATCAGGAAAAAGGGAAGAACTTTCTGGCTAAAAGTACATTCTCCAGAACATTTTACTAGCAGACGTAGCACTCATAAAAAGTAGGTGGATACCAAAATCAAATAACAACAATGATAATAAAGTTGGAAGGGACCTTGGAGGTCCAACCCCCTGCTCAGGCAGGAAACTCTATACCATTTCAGACAAATAATTCTGGGTTATCTTTTCTTTCAGGAGCTGGTGGCTGGTCCCCTTTGGATTCCACCAAGGAACAATGGCTCCAAGTTGATTTGGGAGACAGAGTAGAGATTACAGGCATTGCTACTCAGGGAAGATATGGAAGCTCAGACTGGACCACAAGCTACAGTCTAATGTTCAGTGATACAGGTCGCAACTGGAAGCAGTACAGACAGGAGGACATCATCTGGGTAAGTGGCCTTATCTACCTAATTTCAGTTTTCCATCTTCAGAAGAATTCCAGCCATAATAATACTATTAAAGTTATCATTGTGACTTTTCTTTCTATATGATCTACCTACATAGAAAAGATAAGTTTCTATAGCAATACCATTAAGAATGAGGACTGAAATTTTTAAACAGATTTGTCTAAAGCTTACGACTATGGAAATAAGATGTAAAATAACACATTGTAATATATTTTATATCAAGAGGCTGAAAAATTTGGACAATCAATATATACACACCTCAAAGTGCACTGCACTATAGATTTGATAATTTTTATAGATACTATTAAGCCAGTTTGTTTAACTCTTTTTTTTTTTAAACTAGCAATAGTGGCCCAGTTCACATATAATGTAAAGAATTTGGACATCATGTGCAAAACCAAAGAAGCCCATATTATAATTTAATGTTGTAAATGAACCTGGTCATAGTTTTGTAAATCCCACATGACTTTATGTGACATATTATGCATTATGGGAGTTCTTGATTAGTCCACTTTATTGTAAAGTTAAAATGAATCAGTTGAATTCTACTCTGTACCTCTGTGATAGGTGGATTACTGCACCACTGGATCTGTTGTGGGCATTTGTAGATCAAGAAATGTACATAAGTGCTTCAATTTTATTAATTTGTACCTTATCACTCTTTAGCAACTTTGTTCCAAGAAATTATGTTATACGATAGTTAAAAATGAACCAGAATCTCTTTGCCAACATTAATATTTCATCAATGACATTATTCAGTGTGTTATTTTCTCAATTCTGCTGATGTCTGAAAATTAATGTAGGAATAAATAATGCTTGTCTCTCTGCTTTGATGCAGTTGTGAGGATTATAGAGAACATGTGAAATATTAAGAATATTCTCAACAGATGCTGAGTAAATAAAATTATTAGAATTCCTTTTCTCATTCTCTTCGGAACCCTCATGATTTAAATATAGACTTTCAAACCATTTTTCCCCAACATGGTTCAATTCTACTAATAACTGACATGATCAATAGAGCAGTGGTAATTTTATTAAATGTGAATTCTATGAATTAATTAAATGGGTATTACACTGGAATTCTATTAATTATATTAACTCATGGTATAATTTAAACAATTTCTGTGTTTCATTTGTCTTAACATTCATAGGTCAATTTTTAGTATTTGTACTAACCAGAACATATTTTATCAATGAAATATTTTAATGCTAGCACAAGACCATTGAAATAACAATACATTTAAAATCAGAACTAGGAATTCACAAAAAAGTTTCAGTATCAAAGACTATCCCAGGGTGGTGTGCAATCTGTCAAGGACCAATAAACCAGTAAACATGCTGTGTCTGTTTAGATCAGTGGTTCTCAACCTTCCTAATGCCGCGATCCTTTAATACAGTTCCTCATGTTGTGGTGACCCCCCAACCCCCCCAGCTGGCCAGGGAGGGGGGCAGGAAGGCCGCTCCGCTGGCTCCGCCCAGCCTAGTTGGAGAAGCACCATTCCTCTCCCTCTTTCTCGCTCTCTCTTTCCTCCCTCTTTCTCTTTCTCTCTTTCCTCTCTCTCTTTCCTCTCTCTCTCTTCTCTCTCTCTTTTCTCTTTGTCTCTCTCTTTCCCCCTTTCTCTTTCTCTCTTTCATCTTTTCCTGTTTCTCTCTTTCCTCTCTCTCTCTTTCCTCTTTCTCTTTCCTCTCTCTTTCCTCTCTTTCTCTTTCTCTTTCCTCTCTCTTTATTTCTCTTTCCTCTCTCTTCTCTCTCCTTCTTTCCTCTCTCTTTCCCTCTTTCTTCTTTTTCTCTTTCCTCTCCCCGTTTCTCTTTCTTTCCTCTCTCTCTTTCTTTCTCTCTTTCTCTCTTTCCTCTCTCTCTCTCTTTCCGCTCTTTCTCTTTCTCTTTCCTCTCTCTGTTTCCTCTCTCTTTCTCTCTCTCTCTCTCTTACAGCAGCATCACCAGGGGTCCCCGTCACCCTGGCTCGGCCTCCGCCGTGTCCTCAGCTGAACGGGTGGAGAGGGGGAGCAGGATGGGAGGCAGCGGCTCCGATGGTGGCAGCGGTGGCACGGCTGCATCGTTGGGGGTCCCCGTCATCCCCGGCCCGTCCGCTGCCCCTGCCAAAACTCCGCACTGCCCGACCTTGCCCTCCACCCATCAATGGAGCCGCAGTGGGGACAGCACCTGCCAGAGCTGCCCGGGGGACACCAGGAGGAAGAAGGAGAGGAGAAGGGTGAGAAAACCACTACTGCTGCCCCAGCCGGGACTCCATGCTGCCCGGCCTCATCTTCCATCCATCGATGGAGCCACAGTGGGGGCTGGTGTCGTGCGGCCCGCCAGCCCCTCCACCAGCCCGGCTGATCCCCTCCAGGCACCCCTCTTGCCCTGGCACCTGCCCGAGCTGCCTGGGGGGCACCAGGAGGAAGAAGGAGATGAGAAGGGCAAGGAAACTGCCACTGTTGCCCCAGCCAGGACTCCGCGCTGCCCGGCCTCGTCCTCCATCCATCGATGGAGCCACAATGGGGGCTGTTGCTGTGCGGCCCGCCAGCCCCTCTGTCAGCCTGGTTGCTCCCCCAGGTACCCCTCTTGCCCCAGCACTTACCTGAGGATGGGGGGCACCAGGAGGAAGAAGGAGAGGAGGAGGGTGAGGAAACCGCCACTGCCGCCCCAGCTGGGACTCCACGCTGTCCGGCCTCGCCCTCCATCCATCCGATGGAGCCGCAGTGGGGTATGGTGCCACGCGGCCCCTGCCAGCCCCTCTGCCAGCCTGGATACTCCCCCCAGGCACCCCTCTTGGCCCAGCGCCTGCCCAAGCCATCTTGGGGGGCAACAGGGGAAGAAGGGGAGGAGGAAGAGGAGAGCAAGGAAGCCGCCGCCAGTGCTGGGTCCCAGGAGGTGGCTCTCCTCCCCTATCATTGCTGCATCTCCTTCTTCCTTCCTGGCGTGCCTTCCCGGCCAGTGGGGCTGGCTGGGGATCGCAGGGGCTGGTCTCCCTTGGGATGCGGCTTGCGGGAGGGCTGGCCTGTTCAGGGGAGCCTCCAGCGGGCCACTCCCAGCAGGGATTCTGGCATTTCCCGGGCGGCTCCAAGGCCACAAGGTCCTGGCCATGGTTCTCCCAGGGGGTGGGACACCCAGGCGCAAGGCCAATCAGGAACCTTGCAGGCGGTAAGTCCGCCTGAGAGAGAGAGAGAGAGAAGAGAAGCGAAAATGCCTCTGTCTCTTTCTCTCTGCAAATGGTGGAGAAGGCCATGCAGAGACAGATGCGGAGCGGTGTCTCAGTTCCTAAGACCATCGGAACTATATGTTTTCCGATGGCCTTAGGTGACCCCTGTGAAATGGTTGTTCAACCCCCAAAGGGGTCGCGACCCACAGGTTGAGAACCTCTGGTTTAGATGATCTCATAAGGCAGTTCATGCCAAATTTTGCACAAGGCTTCAGATGAAAAAGGAAAGAAAAAGATGCATAAAATTGTGATCCCCCCCGATAAGGTGCACATTTAGTAGGCAGATTTTTCTAATGCATGGGTGGGGGCAGAATTTTTCCCATTTCTTCTCCAGTTTTGAAAATTGAAAAATGTGACCAGATACAGTGTGAAGAGTGAGGCTACAAGTCATTTTTGACTCCTGGAGATCCCGTGGACTAGTCCCTGAAATTTTCTTTGCAAGGGTTTTTGGAAGTGGTTTGTGCTTGTGGGCTTCTTAGGGCTGAGAGAGAGTGACTGGCCCAAAGTCACTCAGCTGAGTTCATGCCTAAGGCTGGACTAGAAGTCACAGTCCTGATTTCTAGCTTTCTGCCTTAATTACAACACCAAACTGGCTCTTTTTTTGTTTTATAGGGCAAGTATTTTCTTTTAACTAAAGCAACTGTAGTTTGCTTACCACAGAGAATGCATATATTTTAGTAGATAGTTTAATTTCACAATATGGGAATTGTATCACCATAACTCATTGCTTGATGCACAATGTTGGCAGTAATGGGTTTGGAGTTCTAAAGCTAAATAAAAGGGTGGAGTGGGGGTTTCATTCCCATCTGCCAAGGAATCTGCATTTCAAATGATAAGAGAAGTGTGGGGTGACAAGATAAAATTTAAACCTGTGTATTAATCCAAGAGGTATTTGATTGGTGTCATAGATATGCAGATGAAGTAAAGGTTTTCCTATCTATCATCTACCTCATTGCAGAGAAAAATCTACAGAAAAGGGTTCAATTTGTTCATGCATACCACCAGCATTTTCATGTGAATGAACCAGCAGCATTCACCAAGCAATATTCCCATCTAGCTTCTATGGAGATGAGAGGCAATTACCCAAGTTATACTTTCCAAGGTGAAACTGGTTCTTTCAGCTTATTCAAATAAAGTTGATAAAACATCAGCTTTGTCTTGAATGCATTGCCTTCCGAAGCCTCATGATGTAAGCATTTGCTTTGATGCTCATCTCAAAATCCAAAAATGGCTAAACAGTTTAAGCTGACAGGTATATATAATGTACAAACTCAGTTTTAAATGTTGATATTATCACTCAATTTCTGGGCCAGAGTGCCAGTTATTAAATATACATGGACTCTGATGTTTCCAGAATTCAGGAAACACAAACCTAAATCTTATCATTTTATTATCATATTATTTTTTCTTTGCATTTTTAAAAGTATAGATTGGCAGATGCTTAACATATTGGCTGAGTTTGCTAATCCCAGCCTTCACTTCTAATATCAATTGCCTCTCCTTATGTAGTACTAGCACATGACATATGTTGGCTGAGTCTGTGAGATGGTAGCATTTACTTTAGTCTGTCCAACTAGTGCAGGGGTGTCAAACTGCTGGCCCATGGGCCGGATGCGTCATGCTGAAACCGCACCCACCCCAACTCCGGCAATGGGGAAAAAGTTGTGATACGTAGTGATACGTAGCGATACGTCACGTGACATTGCGAGTTTGATACCCCTGAACTAGCATTTACTTTAGTCTGTCCAACTAGTGCAGGGGTGTCAAACTGCTGGCCCATGGGCCGGATGCGTCATGCTGAAACCGCACCCACCCCAACTCCGGCAATGGGGAAAAAGTTGTGATACGTAGTGATACGTAGCGATACGTCACGTGACATTGCGAGTTTGATACCCCTGAACTAGTGCAAAGGAAACCAAGAAGCTGATGGTTCTTTCACCATTTCCTACCATGCTCCCTTTGGGGAGGGAATAATCACAAGCCCAAATTCAGAAGGTGGTCGAGTCTCTTTTACTGAGACATTTTAAACAGTTGCTTGTATAACTGTGTTATATTTTAGACTTTAAGTAACCTAGTTACTCTTTCTCTGTGTTTGTAATCAGGCTAAAAGCAACCATCACAAGACTGAACAATAGACTCTAGGGTAATTTAAAATCACTGCACAACATACACAGTTTTGGGATAGGGTCACCGGTACTGTGCTCAGACTTTGAAAATTTCTTGTCCTTATCAACATTCCCAAGGTATCTAGTTACATTTGTAATTGCTGGTAGATATAAGCAGTTGAAATGCTGTGAGGTAAACAATGAAATCTTAGCGGGAGGAGGGGGAAGGAGATAATAAAATACGATACAATACATTTTAAATTAGAGTAAAAAGACCAAGCAAAATTAAACCTTCAGGTGATTCTACAACACTGCGTGATTCCTGATTTCTATTACTGCTCACCATGGGAATAGATAGCTTACAGATAACTGCAGTTTCTCTTAATGCTGACAAAAGTAGAAAAAGCTTCTTATGGGAAACAAAATTATAGAATGCAAACACTGAGAAAGTGATGAAAGTCATAATACTCCCCCTCCATTTTGATTTAGTATCTTCCAACTGCGTATGAACAGATGAGGCCAATGTAAAAAAACAATACACCACATGTTCCTCTAAATGGTAATACTGCTGCAGAAAGGGAAAGGGCAAACAACACCAGTTTTATTCCCAGTATTTTTTAAAAAGTGAAATATGCCCAGATCACTCCAGAAGCTATCAAGGAACTGTACGTTAGAAACAATTGCTTTTATTAAATACTGTCCAAAAAAAGAAAAGAAAAAAAGAAACAATGTAGAGAGGGAGAGAACAAAGGAAAACAACTCATTTCCAAAATGTTGTAATATACTACATACTCACTACTACAGCAAAGTCCAGGTCTTGATGTAAAACTGGGGTTTTACTTGTAATTATAGTTTACAACTTCTCGTTTACTTGTTTACTTTTTATACTTGTAGTTCAAGTTTCTTCCTATAAAGGATGTTCTACTTAACCTCATCACTGAAAACTTCAATGTAAATTCCCATAAGCCAGGAGTTGGTTATATTACCTGTGAGTAACAAGTAAATGGGCATTTTATACTTGGATAACATCAAGCATGGACAAACCGAAAAGGTGATTCGTAAAGTATACATCCAAAGAGTGAGAAAATTACTAAAAGCAAGAATGGTGGAAACATCATCAAAGTCACCAATGTTTGGACCATCCCTGTGATATGATATGCTGCTAAAATTATTAAATGGATAAAAGCTGAACTGGACAATAACAACAACAAAACCAACAACAAACTAATGACTATTCATTATGCATTATATCCCCATATAATGGGGATATTATATGGGGATATGATAGATTATACTTGCCTGGAAGAAATGGAGGCAAAGGTTTTCTTCAAGTCATACAAACTGTCAAAGAAGAAAAACATGCACCGGCTGATTATGTAAAAGACAGCCAAGAAAAAGTATTGATGCAAATTAAAAACTGGAACTTACTAAATGTACAGGAAACAACAAGTAAACATTGAAATAATGTGATAACAACACAAACAGAAGAAAAAAGCATGACACGGTCAATTTCTACAAAATATCAAGAGGAAAGTGGGTAAAGATAAAACCTGGTAATGACTCACAGCATTAAAAAAAGAAATGGAAGGCTTGATTTCGGCTGCACGAAAACCAACTATTTGAACTAATGTAATAAATGCCAGAACTAAAAAATCACCAAATAATCCAAAGTGCAAAAAAGCAGAAGAAATTATAGAAAATATATACTTACCCCCCAAAAATGGACAATTTGATTATAAGAAAATATACACTTCCAAAAAGCCTTAATTTTTTTACAAGTCCACCAAATGTGAAAATAAGTAGCGTCCATAGAATCACATCTCCAACATTTGGGTTGCATATTTGGGTACATAAGCGATAGTTTTTTTGGATCTAAATGCCATCTATAAAACATTTTATAAAAATTTTCTCTTAAATGCTGAGCTTGTGTAAATTTAACATTTTTCACCCATATTCTTTTCCAAGTTTCTATCATAATTGGGTGTCCAAAATTACCTTCCCACTTAATCATACAATCTTTAACTAATTCAGTTCCAGAATCAATTTCAATTAAAGCGTCATATATTCTTTTGATATGCATAACTCTTTGGTCTCTAGCTTGTATAATTAATTTTTCATCCTTTAAAGAAAAACCCATCTTAACATCTTTTTGCCATCTAGCTTGAAGTTGTGCATGATGATACCAATTGTGAGCTATACCTTCCTCCTTTAATCTATCTAATGATTTCAGTTCTAGGCTATTCCCTTCTTTAATTAAAAGTTTATCATATGGCACCACATCCTGAATTTGTTGTATACCTACACTCTGTATTGCATGCCTGGGAACTGTCCATAAAGGGATTTTACCACATAATTTATAATAATACTTTTTCCAGACACGCAACATAGAGTTTCTTAGTATATGCTCTTTAAAACTCCTATCCAATAAAAATATGGTGGATTCTTCAAAATATTTTGAAAAAGCGTATTGAGTTTTTACCTCAGTTATTCTTGTTGGGTATTACAAAGGACTGTACCACCATAGAGACTAAGCTGATCTTGAACTTGATTACCGCCGCAAGATTGTTGGTGGGACAATATTGGAAGACATGTGAAATACCATCTATTGAAGAATGGACACTAAAAGTTACCCATCTTGTGGAGATGGCTAAGATATCAGCATACCTGAAAAACCACTCAAATGAAGCATTTTTGATGGACTGGAAAAAATGGATTGACTATATGCAAAAGAAATATCAATTGAAAGAATTAGATTTGATATACAGATAAATAGTTATAAAATAGTTATAAAATAGTAGTTTAGCGGGGTTTCTTGCGTTCTTACTCTGTATTCACTCTGGGAAGCCTGGGGGGGGGAGGGGGGAGGGAGATAATAAGTAATAGATTATGTTTCTCAACTGTAGTTGGGGGTATTAAGGGAATAGATTTTTTCTTTTTTAGGGCGCTCGGGAAAACTCTGGACACCGCATTGGATGGTGAGGAAGGTGGAGTGAAGGTTAGGTATGTGTAGAGGGTTAGAGGGTGGAGATAGGGAATAGAGGTGAGTGGAGGGAAGATGTACAGAAAGGCGAAAGTATGTAGTTAGAAGGATAGAAGAGGGTTTGGCTGTTGGAGGATGTGGTGGGGGGGGGTTCCGAGCAGCTATTTGTAGTGATTGTTAAATATGTTATTTGCTTGTTTTCAGTTGAGTTATTATGTTATTATGTTATAATTTTGTTAAAAGTTTCTAAAATTTAATAAAAAAATATTTTTTTTAAAAAAAGAAAGAAAATATACACTTACCCCCAAAAATGGACAATTTGATTATAAGCAGCAATATAACACAGCTGCAAAAATGCTTCACTGGAACATCTGTAAAAATTATCAAAAAAAATTGATGGGAACATATAGTTGAAAAAGTAATTGAAAATGAGAAGATCAACATATTTTGGAATTGCTAAATATAGAATAAAGTATTGATTCATAACACACCAGTTTTAACCGTGATTGAAAAGGTGGAAGTATGGATAGTTGATGTGGCAATACCAGGAGATTGTAGAATAGAAGATCAGAAAATATCAAGATCTAAAAAATAGAGATTGAAAGAATATGGCATAAACAATCTACAGTGGTTCCAGTGGTTATCAGCATATTGCATGTCATGCCAAATACAGTTGGATGGCACTTAGAAAATCTGTGCATTGACAAAATTTCCATCTGTCAATTACAAAAGGCCACACTGCAACTGGTAACAGGGCTTTTTGCTGACAGATCTGCATTGCCATATGTAAAAGGTGATGTCTGCACATTATCATTGAGGAGGAAACTGATTATAATGTGTGCACTACAATCTGATGTGTAGTGTCTATCCCACAATAACAGAAAACAGTAATGAGGAAACCAGGCTAGTTTTTCACAAGTTGAAATCAGATCTATCTTTGTATATTTATTCAGCTTGCATTTATAATGTTGGTAAATTGTGTGGCTGGGTTGCCAGATGAAATAGTTTAGCCACTTAAACTCATTTTCCAAATATACTTGTAGTTAAATGTCTGTTGCAAAAGGGACATTTTAGTTTACAGCACTCCAGGCTTATAATTATTTTTTCAATATGGGTGTTAACTGCATGAATTTGCTGAGTATTGACTCGAGATCAGCAGCAGTCTTGCTATTTCAATCAGTACAACATTTTATTTTCTCTTTCAGTAATTAACTAAAATCAGAAGGTTCATTACCTGGGTTTTCTCAGCAGGAGCAGCTCTTTGATGTACATGTTCTAAAGACATGTTTAAAGACCTTCTGTCACTTATTTTTTTCAGAACCACCAAAGTATGTGTGGTTTGTGGCAATATTTTTTATCTTTAAGAATTTCCCCCCAGAATTTAAGATGTTGCATTGCTTCAAGAAAATCATGAACTATTATAATTCTTATTTACTATATCATTGCACAAACCTATCTTTAATTATTATTTGTCACTATTTAGCTAATTGGCCAAGGCAGACAAGCTGCAACTAGGTAATTCTTCTCAGGTATCTGACTATATAAAAAAATGTATCTGATAATATAAGTGTATCTTGAGTATATAAGAAATGTAGAGTTAGTAATTTGTGTTCCATGGCTTTTAATATAGATTTATGGAACTATGGCAATTTTAAATATGAAAACCTACCTGCTTATGAAAAATTGTTTCAGATAAAGATTTTGGTATGTAGAGCCATTTTTAATTGTCAGAGTTCAAATTATTCAGGAGGACAAAAACATGTAAGGAAAAAAAGCTAAAATAACCGTATTCGCCTATGAGAAAAAAATAATCCTTTTAAATTAAAAGACAATATATTTATGGAAACTAAAGAGACTAAAGAAAAGAGACATGAAGGAAGCCATGAGATTTCAGGTTTTGTAGAATTCTTCAATAAGTTAAAGAGCTGCAGGGGATATCCTTAAAATAATAGGCTAGATATACAACTATGAGATTTTCAGATTAGAAACAACAGGCCAATATAGAAACATACTAAATAGCATTAGTTCTTTAAGTAAGTGCTGAAGGTAATACAGGGGTAGACAGTATGGTACCATTAATTTCATTAGGACCACAAATACTTTCCTTGATACTCACCCAGTTCCTTTCCCTTGATTTATTTTTTTTAAAGAACATAAGGCTTCACAGTAACCTTGCACAACCAGTTAGGTTAACGAAGAAGTTGTTGAAGGACCTCAGCAACTTCATGACTGTACATAAATTTGAGATAAGCTTAGTAGCTTATATAAGCTTCACAATAGTTTAAATATAATTTTGCGTAACCTTACTGAAGATTGGATTAAATGGTGTAAGTTCATGTTTAGTAATACAGTGGGGTCCTTTTTATTTCAGTGTTTTTAAGTTTTGCGGAGCAAATGACCATTTACAAATGAATTAAATGGAACAGATACAACAGAGTATACATAGTAATCTTTACAAGGAGAAATTCAGAACAGGGAGGCACCATTAATTGATGCTTATACAAACAAGGTACAACAATCAAGCAGATAAATGCATAATAGGGATGAGCTTCCCTATTTAAAACCAGGTATCCACAAGAAGGGAGTAAAAAAAAAAATCAAGTCCCCTACTAAAAAAAGAGCAAGGCTTTTAGTCAGATGATTATGGAAGTTCTCTCTTTCCCTGCTTTAAAGTCATATTAAGAACATAAGAACATAAGAAGAGCCATGCTGAATCAGGCCAAAGCCCATCGAGTCCAGCATTCTGTGTCACACAGTGGCCCACCAAATGTACATGGGGATCTTGAGCAGAAAGAGAAGGCAAAACCCTCCCTTTCCCTTGACCCCCAAACAAATGGTACTCAAGGGAATCCTGCCTGCCTCAACCAACATAGAGGCGGCACATGGACATCTGTTTTAATAACCACCAATACACTTTGCATCCATGAATCTATCTAGCCCTGCCTTGAAGCTGTCAAGGCTGACAGCTGTCACGACCCCTTCAGGAAGTGAAACAGCTACCTACAGATACTGGCTTTTTAAATGGAAATGTTGGAATAATTTTATCTCTTTCAATTTGTTTCTTGCACAGGTCAAAAGCCAGATACCATAGTTCAGAGTTCAAAAGGTTTATTAGGCACACAAGGGAGCAGCATTGAGCACAACATTCTTTTATAGATAGAAATAAATAATGAATGTGTGCAATGACTAACACTAAATTTCTCATGTTTGACTTTCTTAATAAGGTTTAGCTTGATTTCCCACTTTCTAATTGGTACCACTTATTTTTTGCCAGAAGCATAAGCATTCTCCTCAGTTTTTCTCTATCTTTTAATGTGACTCTTTTCTTCTCTATAATGACGAAACACTAAATTTTCTTCTAAAATGGTGCTACTTTAGCTTTTTAATAATTACTTTCCAACGGTAAATAGGTCATCTAAGGATAGCCACAAAAGTTTCTCTTTCTCTCTTTTCTCCAAATGAAACTAGTTAATTTCTTTAATACCATTTTAATTTAGACTGAATTGAGTATAGTGTTAATTATCCTTATAATCTTATGCAAGAATGAATCAATAGAAATGAAATGAAATCTCTGTTTCATATGCCTTCATTTTCATATGCTCCTCTGATGAAGTTGAGAGGACACTATACATAAAAATACTTATTTTTGTTTTCTACAATATCTATAGCTTCTCAGGATGCCTGAGCTAGAAACAGAGATTAATGTTTATAGTTTATTGAAATAAATTAGAGTAGCTGTGCCTACACACTGATCATCTGACTCAAACTACAATGAATGTAGCACATGTGTTTTCCATTATACACCTTTGTACCCACAAACATATGGCCATTGATAGTAAAGGGGTTAGAAAGAGGTCTACCCTCATATATTCTTATAACTAATGGATATTGGAGCATCAGAGCCAGATGAATATTGATTATTCATGCATTAAAAGACTCCCAGTGTCACTGCAATTTTATTGGAAAGTAGGAAAACACCCTGGAAGAAGGGAGTGACAAATTACTTTCTGCAATATTGACAAGAAAATGGCATAGATGTATCCATAAAATCAGCTCGACTAGATGTCTTCATGAAGTCATCAGGAATAAAGCTCAAGTTAATGACTTCACTTGGTTTTGTTATACTAGGTTCTATGCTTGAGTTTTTAATTTCTTTTCAGTAGTAGTTGATTCATGTGTACTTTCCCTTTAAGTTTCAAAAAGTTTCTTCTTATTTTTGCATGCAATTTATTAACCAGATCCTATCACTTTTGATTAATTACTACTTTACCAGTAGTAAAGATGGAGATTTCAGAGCTATCAAGAGGCATAGCAAGACAAACTCAGACTGCTTATTTGGTTCAAATGTCCAAGGCTCTGAAATGTTTGTGTGCTAAGGAGGGTATTCTCTTGCTTATTCGCTTCTACTAGCTCAGATCAGCGTCTTGGTTATTTCACATCTTATGAATTTTCCTCTGATGTGAACTGGGAACAGATCTTTTCTGATTGCAGCATGGACATTTTGGAATTCCTCACCAGAGCAAAAATACATCTTAACTTTCTTTCAGTATAGGCTTATGGTGTTTGAGGAACTATAATGAAGGCTGATTCAATGGATAAGAACTCAGTTAAGAGGTTTCATTGGATTTATTTAAAATCTATATTTTATTTTATGACCTTAGTATACTGTTTAAATATGCTATTGTATGGTAGTATAATTTTTTTAAAATAAAAACTGGATTTTTAAAAAAATGCTATAATATTTTAGGCCAATTATCTGGAAGTAAATCATGCCACAGATGGTGCTCCTATGTAATGCCTACCTTGATTCTAATTTACTAAATTGCCTAATGCGAAATAGTGCTACCGAAAATACAGTCTATAAAGACGTGACTATAAATACCTGCTCTTTGAAAGAGCATTTTGGAGGACATTTTGAAAGCCAACTTGACCTCCTTGGTGGCGCTTTTATTGTCTTGAGATTATCTGTATGTTTAAATGACTTTGCTCTGAATGAAGTGATTAAGAAGTGTGAAAAAAATACACTGAGGTGGTTAGGTGGTATATTCTCGGTCATCTAGAAAAGAGGGTATCGCATCGGAAAAAAATATATGAAAAAAGTAAATGTATCAAGAGGAAGTGGAAGACTGTGAAAATTGTGGTGGATGGAATTGACAAGATCCTCAGAAAGAGAAATGTGAGAAATTTAAAGAACAACAGGAATTGTATGAAATGTGACTTCCAGTAAGGACATGGAGAATTGGAGATGTCCCTTAAGAAATGGGATTATATTATGACTGCAATCCATGGTTGGATTCAGCATCTAGACTGGCAAGATCTGTCTGGAATTTTTGGCCATTATTGATAAATTAAATGATGTTATAGAAAATGACACATTTTATTGGACAAGACTGAAATTGATTCAAATGTGGACTTGACAATTATAGGCTACAAGGATATGGAAAACATGAAATATTTAATATACAAATGAAATCAACTGATGATGTAATAACTGAATTGCTCTAGAAATAATAGTTCTGAAAAATTACTTGGATAACCTATCTTTGGATTCACAAAAGGGATTTCTTAATGTTTTCAGTGACTTCTTGAGAAGAGACAAAGAGAAAACAACAACAACAAATCTTTAGATATTATTTGAATGAATTAAAGACTAAGATTGTTGGGAGCAAGTGAAAGTAATATAGAGTTAATTTATTTGACCAAAGTTAAAGGATCAGAGGTTATTTTTAATTGATTTTTTTGACCAGGACTGAGTGAAGATGTTTCAAAGTTTTGCTTAAAGTGTAAGGGTTATATAGAAAAGAGGTTATTTATTACATTTTAAATTTATCTGATCAAGGTTAACTTGAAAGTAATTTCTGTTAACTTCTACTGAATGTCTATAGATTAGATTTGAATAATGAGGTCATGTTAGATTTGAATGATGAGGGGGACATGTTTTAAAATTAGAAAATGAGATATAAATGGAAAAGAAAGGAACTCAAATGGGCTTATTCAATAACATTTATAATAGGTTGTTAATTTTGGGTAACTCTTAATAGACTTTTGCTGATTAGGAAGGATGATGATTTTTTTTTAAAAAGTGTTTATAGAAAATCTTGGTGAGATATGGAAGATTGAAGGGATTGTTTGTTTTATGTGAGAGTTGTAAGAGTTGTTAAAGTTGTTTATACTTGCTGGGGGAAGTTATTGCTTGTTTTTTCCCTATCTTTTTTCTTTGCACTTTTTCTTTTTTCATTTGTATTACTTTTATCTGTATGTGTGATCTTTAAAAATTATAAAATTATAAAAAATGGGATTGTATCCAGGGGTAGATGGGTTGTTTACACTGATAGAAAGGTTTGAAAAGGTTTTGGGATTAGCACTGGTATAAACTGTAATTTTGCTAAGTTTTTCTTTTCTTATTTCATGCCTTTCATTCCCTTGGTTTACTATCCCTTACTCTGTTTCTTTATTCTACACAACATTGCATATCCTGAAATGGAATAACATGATTGATTAGTAGTGTGTGTGCATGCAAATGATCTTCTGGCTGGAATGTTGTTCTATTATGTGGCAGAGTAGAAATAAATCTGATTCAGTCTGGTGCCCACTAGATTTATCAGCCACTGTTGTCTGGGTCTAATAGCATTATAGACTGGGTCTGATGGGAGCTGCAATCCAGAACATGTTTAATGTGCCAGGTTTTGGAAAAGGATGACTTAATTTTCAATTTTCATAAGTTTTCAAATTATCCCAGTAGTGATGCTCAGATCAATAGAGGTGAAAAATGTTTCATTTGGCTGTACACTTATGTGCACTGATTATTTATAAGGCATGTGCAATAATGCTCTACGTAGTCTGTTGAGAAGAAGATGCATTCTTTTAAGACGAGCCATTACAACTGCCTAAAGGATTAACATAAAATGAAGCCCATTTTCATTAGTGTTTTTCCTCAATTGAAGAAAACAAAAAGATCGTAAAAGTTATAATGTTGAAAATTATATATAAACAACAGTAGTTAACTTTCTATGATATAGGCTGTTTTTAAAGTTTATGTTAAATCTGCATTAAGAAAATGTACATATTAGGAATATGTGTACTGCAGTAGAAAAACAATAGCAACCAATGTTGGTTGACCATTTTTGATTATGTACCATCAACTTGGTGTTTACCCTTAGCAACCATAGAGATAGATTTTTTCCCCCATTCTGATCTGCCTCTAACATGGTCCTTCAGGTGGATCAGCTACTATAAACACTTTTTGCTGTTGGTTGTCCTCTTCTTGTCTTTCCTTCACCTTTCTAATTCTATGGAATGTACATAGACTAATTTGAGCCTGGTAACTTGTATTTCAAGGAAGAACTCTGGGTTGATTTGTTAGATGATCCATCGGTTTGTTTTCTTGCCTGTCCATGGTATTCTCAAGAGTCTTCTGCAACACCTATGTTCAAAAGTGTCAATATTCTTCATATCCTGCTTCTTCAAAGTCACTTCCAAAGGGTATTACAAGAAATCCAATGGCTTCCATGTTTCTGATCTTTGTAGGTACACACATATCATGGCATTTGAATATCTTTTCCAAGGCCTTCATGGCTGCTTTGCCAAGTGCTAATCTGTAGATATTTCTTAACTGCTTGTTCCTTTACTGTTGATGATTGTGAGGGGTAGAAGCTACTACTCTGATATTCTCATTATCACTTCTAAGGCCAGCTGTTGATAGTAGTATACAGGTAAAATATATTCCTTCTTATCATGATCTAGTTTTATGGATTTTTGCAGTCCAAATATGACATAAATTTTAAAGTTTTAAATTTAGTATTGCAGTTATCACTAGGAAGCATGTTTTATCTGATTTTCCCATTTTAGAACTGTCAGAACTCAGTATTGACATTTCACTCTTCATATTATAGTTCCTTATTGCTTAGGGAAGACAAAGATAGCAATAGGAGAATTTTTTAATATATGTCTTCTTCCCTCTGCAAAAAAACCCCCCAAAACTAAAGGTAATGATAACCTTTATATTCATGCAAATATTATGCTTCATAGAAGAGCAATACTTTTTAAAATTCACTCTTATAAAGCAAAATTATTTGCACTTAACAGCCTCTAAATTTATGCAGTATGAAAAATGTAAATAAAAGTTCATTAATTCACCTTGAGGGTCATTACTGATCATTTTAATTCCATTTCCCCTCTTTCGTGTTGACAAAACCAGGCTACAAGTGATCCCTGATGATGCAAAGAAATTATTAGAGGAAGCTGCAGAATTAATACACTTGACATTGCTCTTCTGCAATATAATGTTTCTACCAGGGTGAACCTTTTTTTTTCCTGAAATGCTAAAAAGAAAAAAAAAAGTCAGAACCTTGCAGTATGAAGAACATTAGTCTTGTAAGTGAATGGTAAAGACTGTCCTGAGTCAAACCTGATTCCTGGTGACCTGATGGACATGCTTGTGCAGTTTCTTGGAACAGAACAGATCCTAAACTCTTAGTGGTATTAATCAATTTTAAAGTTAAAGAGAAGCATAAAGGACTGTAATACAATGCCTAAAGAAAACTGGCATGGGTAAATAAGAGGTATCACAAATGATGAAATCTGTTGAGCTTTATGGCTAGACCTATCCAGTAGAGCTTAAAAGAGAGCCTTTGGGAAGTCTGAAAGTTGAATCATAGCAACTGGACTTCTTTTCTTTTTGGCTTGAAATGTTTTCAAACCAAAAAGAGAACAAGGGCGCATAGGGTTGGCCTCCTACGGGTCCCGTCTGTTAGACAGTGTCGTCTGGCGGGGCCTAGGGCAAGGGCCTTCTCCGTTGCTGTCCCAGCCCTCTGGAACCAGCTTCCCTCAGAGGTTCGTACTGCTTCCTCCCTCCTGGCCTTCCGGAAAGCACTAAAGACACATCTATGCTGACAGGCTTGGGGCATATGAGCTGTGCTCTGCCCCTCGGCCCTAAGAGTGTCCTGCCATCAACGGCTGTGAGTTGAATGTGTTTGTATGTTGTGTGGATGATATTAATTTTTAAATTTTTAGATTAATTGTGTTTTTTAATTGTGTTGTTGTTGTGAGCCGCCCCGAGTCTTGTGAGAGGGGTGGCATATAAATTAAATAAATAAATAAATAAATAAATAAATAAATAAATAAATAAATAAATAAATAAATAAATAAATAAATAATAAGTCTGGTTGGCATTCAACTTCCAAACAATTCTTCCTGGATGCCTGAGAATCTTCATTGACAACTTTCTGGAAGGTTGCTGAATTACAGCTTGGGTTGTATGGGCATATTTTAGTGTACTATATTGTGTGGAAGCCAGTCTGGTTGGTTTTGCATGTTGTGTGAATCTAAAAAATGGATATAACCAAATTAACTATAAACCATAAGGCTTCTGCATAGACCTGTATAGGACTCAAAGGAATTTAATAAGTGTAACATTTGTGAAGCAGCTATAATTTAATATTGGCTGCTTGAAAGTTTGTAAATGTTGCTTCCTAAGTTCTTTTTAAATCTGATTAGGGAAGCAGATGAAAGTGAAGCAGCACAGTATTGATACAACTAAACAAAGTGAGCAATTTTGTCTTCCTTTCAAAACTGCTTTGATGTCAAGCATATCAGGCAAAGATAAGATTTGTGTCCAATAAATGGTAATGAAAACATAAGTCTCCTGGATAACAACTGCACTAGCAAATAGGTTTCAGATACTTTGCTGAAGTGACACATCATATTAAGATACATCCCACCCCAGTGCTGTGTAAACCCAATGGATGCATCTTAAAATTATGCTTCATAATTGCATAAATGCAAAGGTTTTCAAACTGTGATTTAGTGATATGAGCATAATAGTTGGGAAGGTTACCCTTATAAAACTGACATACTTTATGTGCCAAAGTGGGAACAAATCTCAAGGCTTTGCTGCTCATTTCACCAGCAGTGGGTAGTTATAGTACCATATTTTTTTAATCCCTGTCACATATAGGTAAAAATCAGGGGCATCCATGTGTGTCTGTGTGTGTATGAGTCCAAAAAATTAAGATGGCTGCAATGCAGGATTCAAAGTCCTGCCCCTTTATGTACAAAAAGGTGGGGCTTAGATCACATGGACGCAGCCACCATCTTGACATAGTCATCAATGGATGTTCATATTGAAAATTTAATTATTAAAAAAGTAATGTATTTATTTCTTCCCAACTATAATCCCCATGAAATAATTAGGTTTATTCATGAGTGGGGGGGAACCACACAGGTTCATTTATAGTTATATAATCAAATATAATTGTTCAATTGCAGAGTTGGACAAGCCCTGGGTTACTCCAGTTTCTGAATGCAATTTGTTATAGCTTAATTAGCAAACCATCATTAGAAGTGGTATAACACAACATGTGAATCCAGTTGCTATGTTTCCTGACTGGTAGTGTACATAGATAAGTAGCATTTTGTAGAAGGTGTTTCTAAAGAATTTGCTTTATAATTTTTGTTTTTCTCTTTAAAACTAAAAATATTGCCCTCTCTTCACAGATAAATCTTTTTAAATGCCTATCTCTGGTAATAATTGTTTTGCACAGGCAGAATACAAATCAGGAAAATTAGAAAACCTGTCGTGGAGTTACATATCCTAATGAAGTTGTCTCTGACATCAGCACTTTTGCTTTCTAGCTCATTTAAAATGGAAATTACTTAAATGTTAAACTTCTTTAATCACCAGTTTGTGCAATTCTCAGGTCTGACATAGTTTAAGACAGGGTCAATACACAGCAGTTGGTAGGATGACAACAGCCTGCTCCCTCCCAAACTAGGCATCTAAATGTAAATGCTAGCCTTTAAGATAAGGCAGTATTTCTATGCACTGAATATTTATGTCACTGAATACTCTTCACACTGAATATTGATGTCTCTCTGGTTGCTATATCTTAAGGAAGCAGTTTGACAAATAGATCTATTACTTACATACTAAAGTAAATAGCAAAGACAGAAGTTAACTGAATGTTTCTGCCTTTAAAATTGAAAGTCACCCAGTGAAACTGTTATATTGTAATGGTTCTTATAAGTCATATCTATACACAAATGCAAAAAAGGAGAATATAAAGATAGGGATAGGGGTAGGGATAGGCATGATAGGGATAGGGATGGTAGGGATGATAGGGATAGGGATGATAGGGATAGGGATGATAGGGATGGTAGGGATAGGGATGGCAGGGATACAGATAGGGGTGGTAGGGATAGGGATGATAAGGATAGGGATGATAGAGATAGGGATGATAGGGATAAGGATAGGGATGGTAAGGATAGGGATGATAGGGATAGGGATGGTAGGGATAGGAATAGGAATGATAGGGATGACATGATAGGGGTAAGGATAAGGGCAGGAAGTGGGAGTGAGAGAGGGAGAGGGAGAGAGATGCAGACTGCTGAATGTGACCTTATTTTCAATTGCTTCATTCTTGAGAATAATGCATTGACTGAACATTAATGGAGTCTATCTGCATCAGTTTGATAGAACAGAATGGTTCATGACATAATGTCAATAAAAGAGATTAACTATGAAAAGTATCAAAAGGAAGCGAAAGCAAAGCCTTCTTCTAAACAGATAAGAAACTGGGGGAGGGGGAGGGAAACAAAAAGCAGAATGCATGATTGTTAAATTCAATGAAACAAATCTAAACAGCTGCCATGAGTGACAGGTTTGAGGATTCTTATTTTAATTGAAGAGACTTTACTTTGGTGCATATAAAAGAAAATATATTTCTTGTTTCACACCATTCTCCAGCACTGGAAATGGAGAATCCACCAATGGGTTTAGACTGTATTCCTGCCCAATCAGATCAAGTCAGCCAAAGTTGCCACGCCCATCGTGGACCATAGAGATCCCAGTCTTGACTTGATCTCACCCAGGACAGACGTGCAAGTTTGGATCTTAGGCAGGTACAGTCTCCATTGGTGGATTTTTTCCCCAGTTGCTGAGCTGTGCTGTAATTAGCAATTGAATTTGGCCTTTCTGTTATAAATTAATCCATTCAGGAACATCCTAAAATTCCAAATTTTCAACAAATTTCTGAGCAAGGGGGGGGGAACAGAAACTGGAAGTAAAGGAGGGATCTCCATATTTTCTTTCTTCCCCACTTCCAGCCCTGTTCCATATTCCTTGCTCAGGGTCCCTAGATTAATTGAGACACCGGTAGAATAGCGGCTGCTATTTTTCTAACTGGTCTCAGCTCGGTCTCCCTTGGCATCGGAGCTTGCGGCTGCAGCTCCAGTGATTTATCGCATAGTAGGTGGCGGGAGACTCCTTGTTTTTCCGGCATGCTCAGGATCCTATCAGGAAACTTTAACTAAATTTTTGGAGTCTGTAGCTGCAGCTCCGAAGATTTATTAAGCTGCACAAAGGGGGAGGGTGGAGGAAGGGAAGTGAACAACGGAGTAGCAGCCTCAAAAAAACACCAAGAAAACAGCCAATGCGCACCTCTCAGAAATCAAACAATTAGGACCATTGGATGGACCGATGACGAGGTCCAGGAGTCATGCGCAAAAACTGGCCAGTGCTATAAAAGAGACTCCAAATTGACCTGTTTTAAGCCCCGATGATGTCGGTAGTGCTGACCGATGGAAGCTTGGCATTTGATTAAATGTTTTTAGTTTAAATTTTATCCTGGTGTTCGTTTTTATTAGTTTTTATAGTATATATATATATGTGTGTGTGTGTGTGTGTGCTTGATTTGATTAGTTGCTGACCTACTCAAGGTTGACTCAGCCTTCCATCCTTTCGAGGTTGGTGAAATGAGGACCCAAATTGTTGGGGACAATATGCTGACTCTGTAAACCACTTAGAGAGGGCTGTAAAGCACTGTGAAGCGGTATATAAGTCTAAGTGCTATTGCTAAGTGCTATTTCTCCATAACTATTCTTGATGTTCCATGCAACCGCATTATAAGCCTGGGTGGGTTGTGGGTAGGAAAGAGTAATAAAGTTTTAGGAATTATAACAGTCTGATAATAAATAATATCCATGATAAATAGTTATACAAATATTGTAGCTTGCAGTAAATGAGGTAGGTACCCCACTGATATTCATAATTCTAAGGAAAATTCATGCAAATTCCATTTAAAATTCAATAGGCTATTGCAGAGTCATCCAAGTTTCTTTTTGAAATGTGCACCAGCCAAGAATTTATATCAAACTGGTTCCATTGAAATCAGCATAAGACAATTTAAATCCAAGTAGCATTGCTTAAACTGCAAGACTGAGCTGTACATGTGTAGAAATGATTTGTGGGAAAGTTTAGCCACAAACCTTGAGCTCTGTATTAATGAATTCTGGATGGGAACAAAGCCAAGCAAGGCAAAATGAAAAAGAAATTCCACCTATTTTATTCAGACAGATTGGGAAGAAGAAGATGATGATTTATAATTACCATGATGAAATTAATGAGAAGTCTTCTGCTATGCTTTATAGTAGCCTCAGGGGTACCTTATAAATAATTATACTCTAGTCAGGTGATTCTTAGCTATTTATCATAATTGGTTTCATGCCTTGGACTTAGTCCAGACTTTATATATATATATATATATATATATATATATATATATATATATATATATATATATATATATATATATATATATATATATATATATATATATATATATATATATATATATATATATATATATATATATATATATATATATATATATATATATATATATATATATATATATATATATATATATATATATATATATATATCAGTCAGTTGTCTATGGAATTTGAAAATGCATCTGAGTAATTTTGCTTCAGAAAAGGTGAATCTTTTTTTAGCCAGTGCACTTCATGTTCTGTTTAAACTTGGTCTCTGCAATTCAACTGCAAGAATGTAAACTTTGCTGTTAATTGATCAGCTCCCCAGCAATTGACCAATGTCAATCCATTGGGGCATAAAGTAATGCTGTGCATGGAGAAGTACAGAAGCATTTATCTATTTTATGTCCCATCTTATTGGGATATAATTAATAGAATATTTCCAGACCATATTGAAAAACTATTAGAGAAGCCCAACTTAAAAATAGCCCACAAGTCAACAAACAAGTTTCAAGACATTGTTCAATCACCCAGGGATTGCAAAAATCCACTTTTGTCATCAGGGATCTATTGTATCCCATGCAGTTGTGGGCAGGTATTCATTGGAACCATAAAATGCAGTGTTAATGCTTGATAAAAAGAACATAAAAGGCATTGCCTTCTGTTGGAATATTCATGAGCAGCAAGAGTCATGTGGTAACTCAGTCAGCCAATGTGAAGAAAGTGCTACTGAATCTGTGCAAAAGGTTAGAAAGTTAGAAGCTGAATTTTCAGCCTCAGGTTTGTCTCTGTATCTCTCTGTAAGAAGTCTTCATTGAGCTATGTTGCTGTAAAGAAGAATGTATGGTATTGTAAATATTTTGATATGAATATAAAGAAATTTATTTGAATCAGCTAAATGCAGTCAACTGTGAGAGCTTCTGATTTATTTTTTCACCAACAGAGAAATTAAAATTCTCTAACAGGTTATGGGCCCAGAGCTTACTAAGGACTACATTGTAATTTAAAGCTGGAAGAAATTGCCTGTGTTTAGAAAGTATAAGAACAAGGCAGAATTAGCAGAATGGCTGCAATGGAATTTAAGGAAAACTTTGTGCCTCGTTTGGGCCAGAAAAATTACATTGTGTGGGCTGCAAAAATGGAATGTTTGCTCAAAGCAAAAGAGCTGTGGTATATCATAGAAAATCCACCACAAGTGATCAGCTGCTGATCAGAAAAGTCATGATCAAGCAATGGCTTATCTCATCTTGAATTTAGATGAACAATGTCTAAATATTGCAAATTTAAAGACTGCAAAGGAGATTTGGTTGAAGTTGAGAGCTGTGCACATGAATGTTTCTGCATGCAATATAGTGCAATTGTCAAGAAAACTTTACAGGGCCTGTTTGCAACCAGGTGAATCTGTGGAACAACATTTAAATAAAATGCAAAGTTTATTTTTGGACTTAGAACAGCGCGAGATTAAATTCCCTGAGTCGCAGAAGGTTTTATTAGTGTTGAACAGTTTAGATCAAACCTGGGACACAGTTTCTGCAATATTTAAGTGTAAAGAAGAGCAAGAGTTAAATTTTGAGGCATATTTGCTTAATGAAGAAGAAAAGCAACATTTTAGGAACAGCCACGAGGAGGTGAAATTCCTGAGGAGGGGGTCCAGACTACAAGTCTCCGGAGAAGAAACAAGGAGCAGATGGGACCAAGTTGCATCAAAAGAGAGATTTTGCAAGCAGAGGGCTCAGCAAGAAAAGAATTGCTACATTTGTGGAGCAAACACACATCTGAAAAGGAACTGTTTGCAGAGGAACAATTTGCAGCGAAGGACATTTGTGCAGGCAAAAAGGACTGATTTGCAAAAGGAACATTTTGGTGTTGCAAAAGTTTGTTATAGCAACAACAGAGACAAGTGGCTAATAGATAGTGGGGAAAGTCAAACAATTGTTAATGACTCTGAATTATTTTGCAGGTTTGTTCTAGTAGCACAAGAAGCTATGGCTTTGGCAAATGGCCAGAACACAAAAGTCATCGGAAGAGGCGATGTAAAAATTCCATATTTGGAATCAAAGTTTACCAATGTGCTTTGTGTACCTGAGATGGAACATAATTTGTTAAGTGTGTCTAATTTAGACAAACAAGGTTTTGAGATCATTTTTGTAAATGGGAAGTGTCTCATCAAGAGGAATGGGAATATTTGTGCAGAAGGCATAAAGGAAGATAATCTATATGTATTGCAGGGACAGAAGGTTCAATGTTCCCATATATTTAAGAATGTTGCAGAGCATGATTCGTGTGTTCATCTTCTACATAGAAGACTTGGCCATGCAAGCTTTAAAGTTTTGCAGCAAATGCAAGAGTTTGCAGAAGGGCTAAATTTGAAGGGATGCAAAACATTTGGGCTGTGCAGTATGCAAAGCATCGAAGTCAAAGGCATTCCCAGTTAGTAAATATAGCACAAGACAAACAAAAAGAGCTCTAGAGCTGGTCCATCCAGATCTGGTGGGAGCTATGCAAGCCAGTTTGGGAGGAGCAAAATATGCACTGGTAATTGTTGATGATTATAGCAGGTATTCATTTTGCTACTTGCTTAGAAGAAAGACAGAGGTGCTACAACAATTCAAACAGTGGGTAAGTTTTGTAGAGAGAAGGTACAGACAACAAGTGTGTCAGTTGCAAACTGACAGAGGTACTGAATTTATGTCAACTAAATTCCAACAATGGTTGGGGCAGTTGGGGATAAGACACAGACATACAAATCCTTACACAGCAGCAGAGAACGGTGTAGCTGAAAGAAGGAATGGTGTTTTGCAAACAATAAAAGATTCATTATTAGAGGATTCTGGTATGAGCAGGTCATATTGGGGAGAAGCCATATTGACTGCCAATTATATAGTTAACAGGCTGTGGAGTTCCTCCATTAATAATACTCCATATGCCATTCTATATGGGAGAAAGCCATCACTGGCACATTTGAGAATTTTTGGAAGTACTGCATGGGTACATATTCCGAAAGCAATCAGAAGAAAGGGACAGCAAAAGGCAAGAAAGCTCAGGTTTGTGGGCTATGAGCCAGGGTCAAAAGGATATCTCTTTAGCGATGGAAGTAAAAGAATTGTAATTTCAAGGTCTGCTAATTTTGCAGAACAAAATTGGGACAGAATTAATGAAAATTCTGGGTATGTCTCACTTAATGACAGTGATCTATTTAATGACAATAACTCATCTAATGATAAAAAATGATTATTGAAGATGTCAATGTTTAGGGAGGAGAGGCTGAACAAGACATGAAAACAGAAAGACTTGAGACACAGGAGCAGTTAATACCATGTAGGTCAGAGCGATGTAACAAAGGAATTCCGACTGACAGGTATTCTGCCAGCAAGGTAAAGGTTTGCAATGTGTGGTATGAGCCAAGAAGTTATAAAGAGGTGTTGGCATTACCAAAGGCTGAACAAGGAAGATGGAAGGAGGCCATGGATAAAGAGATGAAATCCATGGGAGACCATGAAATATTTAAATCAGTAACTTTGCCACAGGGAACCAAAGCTGTGGGTTGTAAGTGGGTATATAAGAAAAAGGTATTGCCAAATAATGATGTACAGTATAAGGCCAGGTTAGTGGCACAAGGTTTTTCACTACGATGAAGTATTTGTGCCAACTGTGAAAAGTGAGAGTATAAGATTAGCACTGGTGTTGGAAGTGGCATATAAGCATAAAATCTGGCACTTTGATATCACAACTACATTCCTCAATGCTGAGTTAGAGGAAGAAATTTATATGATCCAAGCACCAGGATATGAAATTGCAAAACGTAACATGGTGTATAAATTAAACAAGGCTATTTGTGGGCTGAAGCAGTCAGCAAGAAACTGGAATATCTGTTTAGATACTGCTTTAAAGGGTCTTGGATTTAAGAGTTGCAATATATAATTGTATATATACTGGACAGTTACAAGGAGGGAATTGTCTACTGTTATCATTTGAGGATGATCTTTGCTTCATCGCAAAGGATGCATCACAAGTCAAGGAATTTGCTGATAAATTAGGAAAGAAATTTGAATTAAAGAATTTGGGAGAAATAAAAAATTATCTCGGTGTAGAGATACAGAAAAATGAAAAAGGTGGTTATATTCTCAGTCAAAGGAGAAAAATTGAGCAGTTATTGGAGAAATATAATATGAAAGATAGCAATACTGCTCCCACACCCATGAGTATGGATTTTTATAATAGTTTAAGTGCCCACACCCATGAGTATGGATTTTTATAATAGTTTAAGTGCGGACAAAGGTGAAACCTGTGATCAAGAGATATATCACTCAGCAATAGGGAGTCTGTTATATCTATCACAGTGATCCAGACCAGACATAGCTTGCGCAGTAAGCATTTTGAGTCGTTTTACTGCTGCACCTACAAAGTTACATTGGATGGGTGTAAAAAGGGTTCTCAGTTATTTAAAGGGAACCATAAATTTGGGTCTTCAAATACAGATTACTGAGGAATTGAAATTAAAGTGTTATGTCGATAGTGACTATGCAAATGACATAAACACAAGGAAATCAAATTCTGGGATTATAATATTGTTTGGAAGGACTCTGATTGGATGGAAGTCAGAAAACAAACAACTGTTGCTATTTCAACAGCGGAAACAGAGTTTATTGCTTTATCAGAATTGTGTTCTGAAGTAACATGGTATGTATAGTTGTTGCAAGATTTAAATATTAATGTAAAAGAATCTGTAAAGGTATTTGAAGACAATGCTGCCTGTATAAAAACGGTAACTGGTGACAGGGTGAAGAACAGAAGTAAACGTGTAGACATTAAGTATTGTAATGTCAGGGAAGTTGTAAAAGGAAAATTGATTAGTTTACATCATTGTTCTTCTGAGGATAATTTGGCAGACATGATGACTAAACCATTGGGTGGTGTTCACTATGGAGAATGTATTAAGTCAATAGGTCTGATGTCTCTTCCTGTCATGAAGGGAGGAGTGTTGGAATATTCATAAGCAGGAAGAGTCATGTGGTAACTCAGTCAGCCAATGTGAAGAACGTGCTACTGAGTCTGTGCAAAAGGTATTGAGTTAGAAGCTGAATTTTCAGTCTTAGGTTTCTCTGTATCTCTCTGTAAGAAGTCTTCATTGAGCTATGTTGCTGTAAAGAAGAATTGTAAATATTTTGATATGAATATAAAGAAATTTATTTGAATCAGCTAAATGCAGTCAACTGTGAGAGCTTCTGATTTATTTTTTCACCAACAGAGAAATTAAAATTCTCTAACCCCTTCTAAGACAGCCTGAAAAATCAGGACTATTGAAATATATGCTGTTTCCTATTGGACATAAGTTCCAGTTTGAAGACACAGAAGTAACCACATCAAACTATCATGTGCAACTACATAAAGAGTATCAGTGTGCAAGAATTTATGAACTGGAATAGCCATAGCAACGAACCAGCCAATGGGAACTGTTATTTAATTGAGACACAGGATTGGCTGTGTGAGGCATGTGATCCAGCCTATGTCTGGCCATGTCTTAGTCTTCCCTGTGTCCTGATCTTCAAGTTAAGAGTTGCTGTCGTTCTCTACCACTTGCCAAGAACTGAATGAAACTGTATGTATCATTTATATATACATATACATATATATATATATATATATATATACATATATATATATATATATACATATATATATATATACATATATATATATATATATATATATATATATATATATATATATATATATATATATATATATATATATATATATATATATATATATATATATATATATATATATATATATATATATATATATATATATATATATATATATATATATATATATATATATATGTAGGTCTTTGGTTCTTCGGGTTTTCTCCCACGTAGAATTTGAAGTGTCTTGGCGACGTTTCGACGAAGTCTCATTCGTCATCTTCAGGCTGGTGCTTTCATTAGCCACCTTAAACCCCTCCAATCCATACACGAAACAAACTGACACCCGCCATGAAGATGAGGCACGACCACGAACGCGAAGCCAAACAGCTATGCAGTTCACCATCTCTAATCCCCTTGTAAATCAGACTAACCTGAGCACAACAAAGCCCCCACCGAAACAGAACACTCCCCCAGCCAATCAGAGCACAGCCAAGCCCCTAACCAATCAGAACACACCTCCACCCAATCAGAACACAGCCAAGCTCCCAGCCAATCAGTTCAAACCCCCACTGGCAGTTAAAAGGAAGAAACAGCTAAAATCTCACATTTCTCCTAGAAGCAGAAGCTGAAAGCACCAGCCTGAAGATGACGAATGAGACTTCGTCGAAACGTCGCCAAGACACTTCAAATTCTACGTGGGAGGCTTTTTTCGCCCTCCTCACTGTCAAAATGACAAGGAAGAGAAGAAACAATGGCCGCGCCAAGAAGGACCGAGGACATGTCCAGCCTATACGCTGTACCAACTGTGCCCATTGTGTCCCCAAGTATAAGGCTATTAAGAAGTTTGTCATTTGAAATATTGTAGAAGCAGCTGCAGTGTGAGATATTTCTGAAGCGAGTGTCTTTGATTCCTATGTGCTACCCAAACTCTATGTGAAGCTTCACTATTGTGTTAGCTGTGCTATCCACAGCAAGGTGGTGAGGAACCGATCCCGTGAGGCCCGGAAGGACCGCACTCCTCCTCCACAATTCAGGCCAGCAGGTGCTGCACCGAGACCACCCCCTAAGCCTATGTAAGGAGATGTTTTAAAAGATGTCAATGCCAAATATTGAGTCAATAAATACATTTTACAAGTGAAAAAAAAATTCTACGTGGGAGAAAACCCGAAGAACCAAAGACCTACATATACATATATATATACATATATACATATACATATACATATACATATACATATACATATACATATACATATACATATACATATACATATACATATACATATACATATACATATACATATACATACATACATACATACATACATACATACATATATATATATATGTTTTTTATTTAAGTTGCTAACAAAGGATAAGGGAGATCTGATATAGCTATTTCGAGTTCTTTAACTCTCTTCAGTCAGAACTTACCCTTCCGAGATTCGAACCTGGGCTGTCTGCATGTTAGGCAGATGTTTTAACCTTTAAGCCACAGGTTCTCTCTCGCTTTGTTAGCAGTCAGGGAGGGAAGATGTGTATCAAGTGTTTCTTTTTTAGATTGCACCCTGTAAACCCAAATATGGGAGAAAGAAATCTTTTCTTTCTTTTGCCTGTTTCAGCTCAACCCAGAGCCATCTGCAGGCACAAATATATATATATATGTTTTTTATTTAAGTTGCTAACAAAGGATAAGGGAGATCTGATATAGCTATTTCGAGTTCTTTAACTTTCTTCAGTCAGAACTTACCCTTCCGAGATTCGAACCTGGGCTGTCTGCATGTTAGGCAGATGTTTTAACCTTTAAGCCACAGGTTCTCTCTCGCTTTGTTAGCAGTCAGGGAGGGAAGATGTGTATCAAGAATAAGGGAGAACTGGTACAACTGCCTAACATGCTGACAGCCCAGGTTCGAATCTCAAAAGGGTAAGTTCTGGCTGAAGAGAGTTAAGAAACTCGAAATAGGGGTTTCCGGTTCCGGTCACGAGGACCGGAGCCTTTCTTAGAAAGCTCCGGGACGGGGCCAGCGGGAAATTCAAAATAATTAGGCACCGTGAAAGGGAGCGACGAAGAGAGAAGACCGGACAGAAGGAGAACATCGGAGCTCTCGAAAACAGTGAGGCTCACCGCCAGAAGGTCCCGGGAAGCCGCGAACGGAGCTGCTGAAGCCAGCGGTGACCGGGCGGCCGGCTGGCGGGCCCGAAAACGCCGCGCCACGAACAAAAGGGAGCTGGCGAGAGAGGAGCCAAGAAGCAGGAAGGAGACACAGACTCGCTGCTGGGGGGGTCTGCCGGCCTGAAGAGGACCCCCCCCCGGACGAGCTAGCGAGAAGGAGGAACGGAGAGAGCGCAGCGGAGGAGGCCTGACGAGGCAACCAGAAGCGGAGGCGAACGCCGGTAAGACAAGCGGGGGCCGATTAGAGCACCGAGGGACAGTAGACGCAGGGGGAGCCCAGCGGTAGGGGGAGGACCCTCACAAGACCCCCAGAAGACCTCCCCAGACCCCAAAAGGTCTAAGTGTACTGCACCTGGTGAAAAGGGCCATCTGTGCAAGTCTCAAGCCACAGATCATTTCACCTTGCATCATCTCTGCCGGCACAGTGAAGCTTATCCGAAAGCAAATAGCACCCCCTAGTGGACAATTTAAAAAAAAAAATTTTTCTGTTAAAATATAAACTGTTTGATCCAACCTATCCTAGCAGCTTGATAAACTGGCACAGGAACAATCCACCCACAATTCTTGGCATCAAGGGGTGGCTTAAAGGGTGGACAGGCCAACAGGAGGAGAAGCTCAAAATGGCTGCCAGACGGACAAAACATATCAAACTGCGAGACCTGAAGGGAACTGCACCCTCCCCGGCCCAGCCCTCTAATCAGCCAGACAATACCCCACCCATCTTCACACCCCCCCATCCAACTACAGGCCCTCAGACCCAAACCCCAACCCATGACTCCACAACAACACGCATGATCCAAGAACTAACAGAGACGATTGAGACACTAAATGAGACGATAGCGACGATGGCGGCAAGGATAGAGGGCATGGAAAGAAAATTGGCAGAAATGAGTGCGAAGACGGAGAAAGGACGCATAGAAACAGAACAGAAGATGGAGGAAAGATACAAAAACATGAAAAGGATGCTGGCGGACCAGGGGAGAGACCTGGAGAGAAAGTGGGAAGAACAACGCAAAGCGGTGGCCACAAACCTGGAACAAATGAAGGAGGCAATGCAAACACATTACAAGAACCTCCAAGAAACAAGGGAGAATACGGAAAAGATGATGAAAGAAGTGGAAAATTGCATAGAGGGACAGGCTGCTGAGGTTCAGGACCAGTCGACCATGATGCAATTCTGGCAACTGTCATTTGCGATCAGATTCAGAGGGTGGAAAGAGACAACATACGAAACCCAAGAAAGCCTGCTCAGGACCTTTGTAGAGGCACTGGCAACATTCCTGGGCAGGAGCGCCAATGAGATTGGGTGGCAAATCGAAAAAATCTACAGAGTGGGCGCCTGGAGGGCAGTGAACAGGCAGCAACCAAGGGACGTGGTCATCCACTTCACAACACAGAGGCTCCGGAATCACATCTCTGCCACTTCCTATAACAAGGCATTCTACATAGAGGAACAGGAGGTGAAGGTTCTGAAAGAGATCCCCCAGGCGATGCTGAGAGACAGAAAAGACTACAAATTCCTGACCACAGAACTGAGATCGCGTGCACTGCGATACCGGTGGGAAACCCCAACAGGACTGTCACTTTCCTATAGAAACAAGAGACACTACTTGACCTCGGTCCAGAAAGCCAAAGACTTCCTCGAAAAGGAACTGAAGTCGGGAGGCCCTCAACCCACCGCGGGAGAAGACGCAGATAGACCACGGGAAAGCGGGAGGGATCGAGGCCAACGAGCAAACAGCGCAGAGGCACAGATCAGGGCAGAGGCAGAGGAAATGAATGGAATACCTAGAGAGGCGAGGGCACAGAGAGCAAGGAGCAACAAAAACAAGGCAGCAAGACAGCCTACAGAGGACAGGCTACCAGGCTCCACTACCAAACACACAGACCAGCAAAGCAAGACCGCACAAACCAATACGAGCAGCAATCCGGATATCATGGGAACGGGACCAAAGAAGACAACAGGAGAAATAACAGAAATGGTCTCGCAAAAATATCCTGCAACAGATGATGGCAACTAAGTATTTGACTTGGAATGTGAACGGACTGAACTCCCCCCAGAAAAGGAGAAAAATTCTCCACTATCTGAACCAAGATAAAAGCGATATAATCTGCCTACAAGAAACACACATCAGAGCAGCAGACCAGAAATATCTGACCAACTACAAACTAGGCGCGCACTTTGTAGCAGCGGCGCCAAGAAAAAAGAATGGGATTGTTATATATGTAAAGAAACATGTATTGGCCAAGCTAATAGAGTCCGACCCCCAAGGTAGATACCTGGCAATTGAAATAACACAAGAGGACAAGAAGATTCTAGTAATGGGCGTATATGCACCAAACCAGCAACAAGGCAAATTCTACAAAAAGCTACACAAGAAAGTAACACAACTTAACTACAGATCTTACATCATCATGGGCGACTGGAACGGGGTCATAGAGACTGCTCTAGACAAAAAAAGAACTACACCGAACCCACAAAAACACTCCAAGTTGCCTAAATCCTTCTTTGACATGAAGGAGGAACTCGAACTGACAGATGTATGGAGGAAAAGACATGGCAGAGAACAAGAATTCACCTTCTTCTCTGGCAGACATCAATCCTTCTCCAGAATTGACTTTATATTAACTTCTAGTGACTTGCTAACTCGTCTAAACGCGGTGGAAATCCTACCCAAAGCTCTGACGGACCACAACCCTGTGAGGATGGAGCTAAGACACGGCCAGACGCAGAGGAGGTCCTGGAGAATCAATGAAAACCTGTTTAGACATGGAGACAAAGTGGCGGAATGCAAAAAAGCTATGAAGGAATACTTCAGCACACATATGAACAACGGAACACCAATAGAACAGATCTGGGACGGCAGCAAGGTGTACATGCGAGGGATCCTCATATCCATGAATAGCTGGCACTGGCGCCAACAAGAACAAAAAAGAAAAGAGTTAGAAAATGAGATAAGCAAAATGGAGCGGCTACTGATAAAAAGACCAGAAGACAAAGTCGCCAAAGAAGGACTCAAGATCTTAAGAAAGCAATTTGACATGTTGATGGCGGACCAAGTTGCAAGGAATATACAATATGCAAAACATAAGACATTCTGCAAGGCCAACAAACCGGGCCGCTGGCTAGCTTACACTATAAGAAAGAAACAAAAATCCCGCATAATTGAAAAGATAGAATACAAAGGCAAGCTAGAATTCCGACAAAAAACCATCAAGAAAGCCTTCACAGAGTTCTACTCGAAACTATATGCCGAGGATAAGATACAAGACAAAGAGATAGATGAATTCTTACAAAACGAAAAGATACAGGCGATTACCGACACACAAAGAGAAGCCCTGAATGCCTTAATCACAAAGGAGGAAATACACTCAGCGATCACACAACTGAAAGCAGGAAAATCGCCCGGGACGGATGGGATAACAGCGACCTACTACAAGCATCTACAGGATGAGATGCTAGAACCCCTCAGAAAGCTATTTGCCAGCATTCAAGAAGGAGGCCAGGTCCCACCATCCTGGAAAACAGCCTACATCTCATTAATCCCAAAGGAGGGGAAAGACAACACACAGCCCGCAAACTACAGGCCCATCTCACTACTAAACACAGACTATAAAATCTTCACAAAAATTTTGGCCAATAGACTAATGACTGTTTTACAGAAAACAATACACCCGGACCAAAGGGGATTTATACAAGGACGCCAGATGAAAACCAACGTGAGGCAGCTGTTGAACATAATAGAGTACCTGCAAAGGCACAACCAGATACCCGCCGCTCTAATGTTTGTAGATGCAGAAAAAGCCTTCGACAGACTGAATTGGCCGTTCCTGACGAACTTGGTCCTGAAAATGAAAATGGGAGCACAGTTCTTCAACTCCATAACGGCAATTTACCAGAAACAAACAGGCCAGATCATTGTCAATGGAGACTTAACAGACTCATTTAATATAGAGAGAGGCACGAGACAGGGCTGCCCGCTGTCCCCCCTGCTATTTATCCTAACACTGGAAATTTTACTGAACAGAATAAGAGCGGCTGAGGATGTACAGGGCATACAGATTAAACAGCAAGAATACAAACTATGTGCCTTTGCGGATGACCTGCTGGTGACAATGTCGCAACCAGCACAATCAGCAAGGAAGTTGATGGAGATAATGGAAGACTATGGTAGGGTGTCAGGCTTCAAAGTAAATATATCAAAAACAAAGATGCTAGTCAAAAACCTAGACAACAAAGCTAAACGGAACCTGGAAAGAATAACGGGTTGTGAAATAGTCAAGAAAGTCAAATACTTAGGAGTGGAGATAGAATCAACAAATGCGAAATTATACAAGAATAACTACGAGGTTCTGTGGAATAAGATACAAACAGACCTGGAAAGGTGGAAATCGCTACGTCTGTCCCTGCTCGGCAGGATAGCGACAGTAAAGATGAATGTATTACCCAGATTTCTATTTCTCTTTCAAATGCTACCCATACTCAAGAAAGATGCGGACTTAGACAGTTGGCAGAAAGGCATCAACAGATTTATTTGGGATGACAAGAGACCGAGGGTGAAACTAAAAATCATCCAAGACGCAAGGGAGAGAGGGGGACTCAAAATGCCTAATCTAAAGCTATATTACTATGCAGCAACGTTGGTGGCGGTTAGTGACTGGATCAACATGACAAACGATAGAGTTCTGAATGTTGAGGGGCATGGTCTACGATTCGGCTGGCACGCATACCTAGTATACGACAAAAAGGCAGATAGGAACTTCAAGGAGAACCCACTACGAATCCCACTGCTATGGGTCTGGAAGAAATACAAGCACCTCCTACACGACAAGATTCCCATCTGGACGATCCCTGGACACGCAACAGGGGATATGAACACATCCCAAGGGCAAGGAGTGGTGCCCTACAGTGAGCTTGTACTGGGAGAAGAAAACAGGTTCCTCTTGAAATCTCAAGCAACGCTAGCAAACAGAGGAATAGGAAGTAACTGGCTATCATATATACAACTACAGTCAAGGTGGCGTGAAGACAAGAAGAAAGGCTTCTCCCAGAACGACGAGAACCTAATCAAACAGATCAGAGAACAGGGGATTAGGCACATCAAACGAGTGTACAGCACTCTGATAGAAATGGACTCTGAAACCGAACTAGTCAAGAACTGTATGATAAAGTGGGCGCAAGACTTCGGACACCCTATCGCCATAGACACGTGGGAGAAAATCTGGGTGAGGAATGTAGAATTCACGAAATCGCAACACTTAAGGGAAAACTTCTACAAGATGTTCTATAGATGGCACCTAGACCCGAAAAAAATATCACTCATCTACCCGGGCACCCAGCCCAAATGCTGGAGGTGCGGAGACGGGGAGGCTACCTACTTCCACATATGGTGGACATGCAGAAAAATCAAAGCATTCTGGAGGAAGATATGGTGGACACTCCAAACCATTTTCAAAAGGCGTATAGAATTTCTACCTCAGGCTTTTCTGTTAGGGATCACAAAGGATATCACTACCTCAGAGACAACTTTATTTTTGAACTTGATTACAGCAGCAAGATTATTGGTGGGACAGTACTGGAGGAATCCGGAAATACCGCCTATTGAAGAATGGACTGTGAAAGTGACAAATCTGGCGGAAATGGCAAAAATATCAGCATATTTGAAAAGTCGCTCCAATGAACAGTTTGTGACGGACTGGAAACAGTGGATAGACTATATCCAAGAGAGACACCAATCAAACAGAATGCAGCTGGCGTTCAGCTAAGGATCGAGGGGAGGAGGGATGAAGGGTTAACAAATCAAAGGTTTACAAAAACTAACACCCAATGTTGAATGTATATGTTCTATAACTAATGCCTCTTAACATAACCTTATGACTAACGTTGTTTGCTTTAATATTGTTAAAGTAGACTGAATCTCTACCTCAGGATATGAAACTTTTACCTCAGGATCTCGGGTTGGGGACCATAAAAGATTGCACTAGTAATGGGATGAAGTCAACTCAGAAGCGCAAAAGTACAATACGCGATAGATTAGATACAGTAGATAGACCATACATAGGAGAAACACCAATCAAACAAAATGTATGCGGAGTATACTTGAAGATGTAAGGGAGGAGGGAAGAACGTTTACTAAAACTGATGTTTACAAAGATTAATACCTAATGTTGTATGCTATGTTCTAGGATGATTGCTTAGCAATAGGATCTTATGTTTAATGTTGATCACATTAATATTGAAACGGATAAGGGAAACACCAATCAAAATAAAATGTAACAGGAGTATAGTTGAGGCTAGACACGAGGAGTGGGGGAAAAGGCTTACTAACTCAGACGTTTTCAAAGACTAATACTTAGTATTGTATACCAGGGATCATGATGATTGCTGCATAACATGTTTTTATGTTCAATGTTAATTGTTTCAATAAAAGAATTTTTATATAAAAAAAAAAAAAAAAGAAACTCGAAATAGCTATACCAGTTCTCCCTTATTCTTTGTTAGCAATTTAAATAAAAACATATATATATATTTGTTCCTGCGGATGGCTCTGGGCTGAGCTGAAACAGGTAAAAGAAAGAAAGATTTCTTTCTCCCATATTTGGGTTTACAGGGTGCAATTCAAAAAAGAAACACTCGATATATATATATATATATATATGTGTGTGTGTGTGTGTGTGTGTGTGTGTGTGTACATATATATATATATTCTGAGGTTTTCGCGGGTGTTTGTATGTAGGTCTTTGGTTCTTCGGGTTTTCTCCCACGTAGAATTTGAAGTGTCTTGGCGACGTTTCGACGAAGTCCCATTCGTCATCTTCAGGCTGGTGCTTTTGGCTTCGTGCTTCTAGGAGCAATGTGTGACTGTAGCTTTTTCTTCCTTTTAACTGCCAGTGGGGGTTTGAACTGATTGGCTGGGAGCTCAACTGTGTTCTGATTGAGTGAAGGTGTGTTCTGATTGGTTAGGGGCTTGGCTGTGCTCTGATTGGATGGGGGGTTTGCTGTGCTCTGATTGGATGGGGGAGTGTTCTGTTTGGGTGGGGGCTTTGTTGTGCTCAAGTTAGTCTGAGTTACAGGGGGATTAGAGATGGATTAGAGCATAGCTGTTTGGCTTCGCGTTCGTGGTCGTGCCTCATCTTCATGGTGGCTGTCAGTTTGTTTCATGTATGGATTGGAGGGGTTTAAGGTGGCTAATGATGCAGCTGTGGTCTGGCTTCTGGTTTGTGGTCGTGCCTCATCATCGGTGTGGGTTTGGGTTTGCTTTTTGCCTGGATGTGTGGTGGTGACATCCTGTGTGGTTTTTGTGAGTGTAGGTCTGGTGTCATTCTTTGTGTTATGGACTCGTTTGTCAATAAGGGCGGGTTTCCAAATGGCTGGTAGGCGGGAGGTATCATCTCATTTGTTCATGCTGTGAGGGCATTTTTCTATCTCGATGGCTTCCCTGATTATTCTGTTATTAAAGTGTTCAGTTTTGGCAATAGTTCTGGTCTATATATAATAGATAAAGTTTTTCTAAACTATGCCTCCTGTTCATTTTGAGTGTGTGCTTATTTTGGGGGCTTATTTTTGCTCTGGAAACCTGTAAAACTCTAACAGAGAGACGATCAAGATCTATAAACATTCCAATAATTTCAATAGGAGAGTTTGAAAATCAGTAAAACATGGATCCCAGCAAGACTAAATAACCTCAGTTAATAAATAACAAACAGAATTTACAGCAGCCTGACTAGAAAGAACATTCAGAAGCAACCTGACTGTAGAACAGGCCAATCAGGAACTTGTCTTCAAAACAGAGTCATCAGAAGTCCATTTAGATAAGGAACCAATCATGAATCATCTTCCTTGAAATCTCACAACATGGGTTAATAAGAAATCAGATAGAAACATAAAAAGCACAGTCATTCTGAGTGCTGAGAAGTATACTCTCTACCTCTGAAAATATCAGCCACAGTGGCTGGTAAAATGTCAGGATACCAGTAAGCTAAACCATAGCCATTGAGCCTAAAAGCTCATCACTGTTAAGATTATTTTTATTTGTCAGAGACTTCTAAAACTTAGAAACAGCTGCTTCATACCAGAAGATTCCCCCCAAAATGGGGTAAAAGCTGTTCTATAAACAAATCCAAAAGCAAACTGGTCCATCTACTCAGAAGAGTTTGATAACCCTCTATGCTATTCTGAATGGAAGGGAAAAGCCAAAATTCAAAGGCTTCTAAGCAAAGATTTGAAAGATCAGGTAGGCTGATAAGAATGGACAGGGCTTATCAATTAGGGTGGTCACAAATATGTACTTTTAATTGTATGCAGAATCTGATCAGCAGTCTGTTTTTAACTAGAGTTGGTCAGAGGAGTTTTGAAAACTAACACATACAGGGCACATGTGTGTGATGGGCATCTGCTGTGTAATTAGGTTGGGATTGAAAACTCTACTGTTTCCCGCTAGCCTTTCCATTTTGATTTCATGACCAATAACTGTTAAACTCTTCATTTTATCAGATACCGACTTTTACTAGTTTTATAATATATAATCACTCCCCCCTCTCTTTCTCTCTCTTCCCCTTTCTCAATCTCTCTCAGTGTATGAATGTATGAATTCATAATCATGATATTATTTCACTTACTGACTGTTCCTTCCTAAGCCAAGAGATGGAAGGAAGATTTATTTCAACAACTATCGTTTTCATTCTTAAGAAATTTAATTCAATATTAAATTTGCACATTCAGTACCTGATCCTGTTATGTGAAATACTTGTTACATATAGCAGTACATTTACCAACACATTAATTCTCTGAAAAATACCTTATAAAAATTAGCATTGAAAATTTTGTCCCAAATCTCCTTACAATTTTTCTAAACTGTTTTCTCTTCCTTGGAGTATAATGCAATGCTACAACATTCAATCAGTTTTAACTTTAGGATTTTAGTTAATACGTGTATATATTATACATCTCTGGAGACAGAAAACCTATCAGCATAATGATAAGAGGATAAAGCCATATAGATTAATAAAGAGGACAGCTAAATATCCCTAGGGCTTAGAATCTAGCCTTATGAATTTTCAAATAGATTAATTATCTCTATAAAATAAGCACATACCAATACTTTTAAAAATCTTTTGTCCATAAGGATCATATGAAAGAAAAGTGTCGTTTTTTATGTTCAAACAAAGAAAAAGAACAGCTATTTTAAGAAACACTTAGATTTGGATCCTTTGAGAATTTTTCTATTTTCATTTGTCATATTTTAACCTTGGCATTTATCTGCTCCATCTATTGTTTCATTTGAGAAAATGTTCTTTCCCTTGATTTCTATTGTGCTCTATATTGTACATAATTTCAAGGATTAATACCCTGCCAGTGTAGTATTAACAGAATAACAGAGTTGGAAGAGATCTTGGAGGTCTTCTAGTCCAGGGCTTTTCAACCAGTGTGGTATGGGTACCACCTGTGGTACATTGGCACCTGGCAGGTGGTACGCGACCATCCTAGAAAAGTGGTGGGGGAGGGGAATGAGCTGAACTGATGGCAGCACCGCACAAGCCTGAGCAAGAGATGGCTGGAGCTGCAGGGCTGTCGGCTCAGTGGAAGCAAAAGGATCAGTGCCGCTTTCCAACTGATCAGAGCTTCTTCGGAGCTGTCAGGGCTCAGGGGAAGCGCCAGGATCAGTGCCAGGCTGCAGCTGGAGCTCGGCACTGATCCTGGTGCTTCTGCTGAGCCCTGAAGAAAAACCAATCAGCTGGAATGTTGCAGCATCTCCAGGGTCTTGTGATTTACATTCAGATGCTTGGCAACTGATTCATATTTATGATGGTCACAGTGTCCCAGGGTCATGTGAAATGACAAAAACCTGCTGCAACCACCCAGCAGATGGGGGGAATAAAACCAAACACCACACCACCCCCGCTGCCAATCCTCATCAGAAATGCTCACAACAATGAAAACCGCAGAAAGGAGGAAGAGCACCGCTGAGTGGGCAGGCAGGTGTCTTGCTCGGCTGTGGCTTGGGTGGGCACTTTTTTCAATGGCATTGTAACTTTGAACAGTCACTAAGCGAACTATTGTAAGTCGAGAACTACCTGTACTTTATCACTTTTTTCCTTTTTTTGGGAGGGGGGTCATCAAGGTTTTCACACCTTGCTAGGCAACTGGTGGTACTCGGATATTGCCATATCCTAAAAGTGGTACAATGAGTGAAAAGGTTGAAAAGCCCTGTTCTAGTCTAATCCCCTGCTCAGGTAGGAAACCCTACCATTTCAGACAAATAGTTGTCCAATCTCTTCTTAAGAGCCTCCAGTGCTGGAGCAGTCACAACTTCTGGAGGCAAGTCCTTCCCCTGATTAATAGTAATAATAATAATAACAACAACAACAACAACAACAACAACAACAACAACAACAATAATAATAATAATAATAATAATAATAATAAAGTTGGAAGGGACCTTGGAGGTCATCTAGTCCAACCCCCTGCTCAGGCAGGAAACCCTTTACCATTTCGGACAAATGGCTGTCCAGTTTCTTCTTAAAAACTTCCATTGTTGGAGCATTCACCGCTTCTGGAGGCAGGTTGTTCCATTGGTTAATTGTTCTAACTGTCAGGAAGTTTCTCTTTAGTTCTAGGTTGCTTCTCTCTTTGGTTAGTTTCCACCCATTGCTTCTTGTCCTGCCTTCAGGCGCTTTGGAAAATAGCTTGACTCCCTCTTCATTGTGGCAGCCCCTGAGATATTGGAACACTGCTATCATGTCCCCCCTCGTCCTCTCTGTTAAACTAGACATACCCAATTCCAGCAACCGTTCCTTATATGTTTTAGCCTCCAGTCCCCTAATAATCTTTGTTGCTCTTCTCTGTACTCTTTCTAGAGTCTCAACATCTTTTTTACATCATGTTGACCAAAACTGGATGCAGTATTCCAAGTGTGGCCTTACCAAGGCATTGTAAAGTGGTATTAATACTTCACGTGATCTTGATTCTATCCCTCTGTTAATGCAGCCTAGCACTGTGTTGACTTTTTTGGCAGCTGCAGCACACTGCTGGCTCATATTTAAATGATTGTCCACTAGGACTCCAAGATCCCTCTCACAGTTACTACTATTGAGCAAGGTACACCCTATACTATACGTGTACATTTGATTTTTCTTACCTAAACATAGAACCTTACTTTTTTCACTATTGAATTTCATTTTGTTAGATAGCGCCCAGTGTTCAAGTCTGTCCAGATCCTCCTGTATCCTAAGCCTGTCTTCTGGAGTGTTGGCTATTCCTGCCAGCTTGGTGTCGTCTGCAAATTTGATGAGTTCCTCATCTATCCCCTCGTCCAGATTGTTGATGAAGATGTTGAAGAGCACTGGGCTCAGAACAGAGCCTTGGGGCACCCCACTACACACTTCCCTCCATGTAAATGCGGTTCCATTGAGGACCACATGCTGAATACGGCCAGTCAGCCAGCTACGGATCCATCTGGTGGTGATGCTGTCTAACCCACATTTTTCTATCTTATCAAGTAGTAGGTTGTGATCTACTTTGTCAAATGCCTTACTGAAGTCCAAGTAAATTATATCCACAGCATTCCTCTGGTCCACTAATTTTGTCACTTGGTCAAAGAATGCAATAAGATTTGTCTGGCATGATCTGTTTTTGACAAACCTGTGTTGGCTTTTAGTAATGACTTTGTTTGCCTGTAAGTGTTTGCTGATTCGTTGTTTGATTATCTTTTCCAGAATCTTCCCAGGTATTGAGGTCAGGCTGATAGGTCTGTAATTTCCTGGGTCCTTTTTTTTTTCCTTTTTTGAAGATGGGAACTACATCAGCTCTTTTCCAGTCCTCTGGTAGTTCCCAGTGCTCCAGGATCTTTGAAAAATATAGTTCAGTGGTTCTGAGACCACATCTGTCAGTTCCTTGAGAACCTGGAGTGTAATTCATCTGGTCCTGGTGATTTGAACTCGTCTAGGCTGGACAGGTGTTCACTTACCATTTTCTTGCCTCTCTTAACTTGTATTTCTATTTTGTTTTTATGGCACTATTTTTGATAGGTTGGTCTGTTTTTTCCCTTTGTGTAAAGACAGATGCGAAAAATGAGTTAAATAGTTCTGCTTTCTCCCTGTTGCTTGTCACTTTCTTGCCACTTTCACCCACTAATGGACCAATCATTTCCTTCACTTTTTTCTTGTTTTTTACATGTTGAAAGAAGCTTTTTTTTTGTTATTTTTGACTTTGGTTGCAAGCCTTAGTTCATTTTGAGCCTTATCTTTTCTCACTTCATCTTTGCAGGCTCGGGCTATTTGCTGATATTCTGACTTACCGTAGTTATGTGTCCCTCTTTCCACTTTCTATACTTGTCCTTTTTATCTTTCAATTGATCAGAGAGTTCTTTATGCAGCCATGCTGGTTTCTTTTGAGAACTGTTATTTTTCCTCTTCGTTGGTATTGTGCTAGACTGGGCCTTTATTATCTCACTTTTCAAAATTTCCCAAAACTCTTGAGTTGTTTTCCCCTGGAGGATTCAGAAATTTCTCCTTAATTCTAGGTTGCTTCTCTCCTTGATTAGTTTCCATCCTGTGCTTCTTGTCCTGCCTTCAGGTGCCTTGGAGAATAGGTTGTCCCCCTCTTCTTTGTGGCAGCCCCTTAGAAATGAAGAAATAACAGCGCTATACTTTTCAACATTTGACATGAAGTTATTTAGAGCATCATGGAATGAATTGATAGGATTGGGGAAAAAATAAGAGAGGAAAAAATGAAGGAACTGAGAACAATTGGTTTAGGAGACATGCTTCAACATGTTTAAATTGTGCAGCTTGCCTCAGCTTGTTACATGAATTATCTGCAAGAAAATATGGATAAGTGATAAAAGAAATAACAAAAGGATCTTAAAGCAGCATTTTTCAGGGCTCCAAATCACTTTTAAATGAGCAGTAGATTTCTTCTCTTTGTGAAGACCTGTGTTCAACTGGGAAGACAGACAATTCATTACAATATTTAAAGCTTTTCTGCAAGGCTTCTAATATATGAAAACACTGGTGGAGATTGCTGTCTTGTAGAGTGCCATGGTACACTGTCACTGCCCTTTCACACTGTGCACAGCGGGAGGCAAAGGAGTCTCCTAGACGTTTTCACATCATAGGTTAACAAGCCTTATTGATTACACTTATCGTGACTAATGTAGAAGAGAAATCCAGTGGAGTTGGTCTTTATAGTCAATTGGCTGAGGGTTTGAAAGAGCTCTATTAACAATTGCCCTAAAATAGGATAGAGCCTAAGGTAACCAGAGGATTCTGTTATAACTAGTGTTTGATTGCTCAGCATTGGAATGCTGTTAAATCTCCACAGATTATAATATGATATCAAAAGGCCTACAAGAAGGTTCAGAAATAGTGGACTAATGCGAAATGGATAGGAGGTCCTCTAGGCCACCCAAGCACAAGGTGTTTGTTTGTTTGTGTGTGTGTGTGTGTGTTTCTACCTCTTTGTAACAGTTGCAGAGACACTTTGGCACACTAGAAGAAGAAACAGGAATATACAGAATGAAACTGGTGGTAAATAAAGCTAGAGAACCACCAAGACCATAAAGGGAAAAGAGAAAAATTAATGGCTGTAGAGGACTCTGCTACAGCTCTTCTCTGCACTGTTTTCATTGTGAAACAATATTTGCCCAGTTCATACCAAAGTAAGACATGTCTTCTTCCAATAATAGATGCTGACAGAGATATAGTTTATTGTTTTAGATAAGGGCATGAAACATAAAACATAGGTTACTTTACACAAGCTGAAAAGTCATGTTGACTTTTTAAAAAACAAATCAGGAGAATTGGGTGCAGAATTAACAGTGGTTTCAAGTTCCATTCACAGAAAGAAACATCCCTCTATTTATAAGCAGCTGATAAGCAAAACCACTATAGTATATAAGTAAAAAGATCCACCAAAATTAGATTAAAACAAAGCTTCACTCCTAAAACGCTGTTGCAAAGCATCATCGAACGAATACTAATGGGCAGAAAAGCTCAAACATTGAAAGTTGTCATCATTATTCTTGGGGAAGCACCTAGAGAAAAGCAAAATTGTGTTTTCAAATAGCTTGTTTACCTGGGCAGACCAATCCCATTCAATCTGAACTGTCTGACAAAATCAGTTTGTCAAAATCAGACTTAGTAGCCAGCCATCAACACCCCGATCAATATCTAAAAAGCCACAAACAACAGATACCATATAAATACCACAAACAGAACAGCACACACTCTGCTAGAGAGAAGCTCCCTGAAGATGGGCTCCGGCATAGGTCCGAAAGCTCAGAAGACAAAGCCTCTCGTCCCGGTGACCCACCCAGATTGAATCCAACAAAATCAGTTTGGCTTCGGTATTCAAATTGCGTTGTAGGCCTTCCAAAGTGAGGTGGGCATAGACATTTAATAAAAAAATAAATATTCTCATTGATTTGAAAAACATCATTTCTGCATGTGCATCGAAGAATTAATTCATAGGCATTCAATTTGGCTCAATGAATCAAGGAGTCATTCTGATTTGATCAGGAAAAAGGATTCCGTTTGGCCACCCAAGCAACTCAATCTCCAGCCCTGAATCTTTTACATACCTCTAAGAGAAAGTTATATTTATGCAGAGAAAATGGAAAAGGAATGCAGGGAACACTACTCTGTTATGTTTCATACTAACATGTTACTGAGTTTGTGCCTCCTTCCTTATATCACTTCCATTGCAGCCAACATCGCTTAATTGTGAATTATAATGAGAAATATAAGTGCAATCTAATTATCCAGATATGGGCTAGCTACATCTCATGTGAGTTCCACAGCTGAAAAGCTGCAGAGAACTTTTATTACAATTTGCTTCAGTAAGAGGTGACTTATACCAGGGCTTTTCAACCTTTTCACCCATTGTACCACTTTTGGATATGGCAACATCCGAGTACCACCAGTCACCTAGAAAGGTGTCAAAAACTTGATGACCAAAAAAAAAAGAAAAAGAAAAGAAACAAGTGATAAAGTACAGATAGTCCTCGACTTACAACAGTTCGCTTAGTGACTGTTCGAAGTTACAATGGCACTGAAAAAAGTGCCCCACAAGCCACAGCTGAGCAAGACACCTACCTGCCCACCCGGCAGCGCTCTTCCTCCTGTCCGAGGTTTTCATTGTTGTGAGCATTTCTGGTGAGGATTGGCAGTGGGGGTGGGGTGGGGGATGTTTGGTTTTTATTCCCCCCATCTGCTGGGTAGTTGCAGCAGGTTTTGGTCACTTCACATGACTCTGGGACACTGTGACCGTCATAAATATGAATCAGTTGCCAAGGGTCTGAATGTAAATCACAAGACCCTGGAGATGGTGCAACATTCCAGCTGATTGGTTTTTCTTCAGGGCTCAGCAGAAGTGCCAGAATCAGTGCTGCTTTCCAGCTGATTGGTGCTTCTTTAGGGCTCAGCAGAAGCACCAGGGCTCAGCCCCGAAGAAGCGCCAATCAGCTGGAAAGCGGCACTGATCCTGGCGCTTCCGCTGAGCCCTGATAGCCCTGCAGCTCCAGCCGTCTCTTGCTCAGGCTTGTGCGGTGCTGCCACCGGTTCAGCTCATTTCCCTCCCCCGCTTCCACTTTTCTAGGATGGTCATGTACCACCTGCCAGGTGCCAATGTACCACAGGTGGTACCAGTACCACTAGTTGAAAAGCCCTGACTTATACCTCCAAGTCTGCTCTTTTGGAGGGTGGGTGTGTGGCAGACAGAGAGCAAAGCCTTTAAATTAATCTCTTTCACAGCCTTTCAGATGAAATTGGAGAGACAAAGCTTATTAGATGCCTGCCTTTAGGACGTTCATTATACCCGGTTGGATTGTAAATTTTGTTGTGTGTCACTCAGTATTTATCTACCAGCTTGTACCTGTTGATTTTTTTAACTGGCAGCATTGCTAGTCTTATTAAAATGGAAACCCAAAGCATGGACCTCGTCCTTTTGTGTTAAAGAAGGACAGGTGCTGTTCCATAGTTAATTGAGTTGTAATACCACGTCTTTGACTGGATTCATCTGTAACAACACATGTATCAGAAAGAATTAATAGCTGCAACCGAAGTTTACTGCCCACCTTTGATGAATAAAGCACAATGTTATGGATGAGAAATAGCCAGTGTGATTTATGAATGGAGAATAAATGAGGGGAAAATCTTACAATGACCAATACTTACTGTAAAGTCATTTCAAATTGTCCCTGAAAAAAATCAATAGTCTTTTCAGTAAATAAAGGGAATTAAGGGAAATTAAGGGAAGTGAAATGTATTCCATTTTGCACTTGCTTGATTAGTCTGTGAGATGTTATGCCATGCCCAGTGTGAGTGCAATTGTAGTGCAACCATATTGAAAGTATCCAGGGGTTTCTGAAAAAGTAATGATGGGGCTGCAATAGTACAACCAAAATTCTTCCAATTTTTATGAACATCACACTTGAAAGACAGATGGAACTACAATTGGAGGCCAGCATCTCAACCTTTTTCTAAGCATGCCCTAGAGAGACTCCTAAAACTATCTGGAAGTTAAGTTCAGAGTATTGGAAAGCACTCTTGGTGTTCTGCATAGGCCTTAGTCCCATCACAACATGTTACACTAGTTTTTTGTTTTTGTTTTTTCTTTCCCACGTAGTATTGTTATTGATCATTCACTGCCATCAGTTTGTGTTCACTTTGTCATTTAATACCTCAGGGGTTCCCAACCGGGGGTGCTCACACCCCCTGGAGGTGCGAGATGATATTCCAGGGGGTGTGAAAACTTGGGTTTTCAAAATTATAGTGTATATGCATAATTCATTGCCATTATTTCAAACTTTTGTAAGGGGTGCGAGACAATATCAGAAGCGTTCTATGGGTGCAGGGTATAGAAAAGGTTGGGAGCCGCTGCAATACCTTGATCTATAACTGCAAGGTTTGTTTACAAATTCAGGTAGTCCTTAATGTATAACCAGCCATTCCTTTAGTGACCATTCAAAATTACAACGGCACTGGGAAAAGTGACTTATGTCTGTTTTTCACAGCCACCACCATTGCCAATCTACAGAGCCGGAAAGGTTGGGGGCCACTGCTATAGATTTTATATATATGTGTGTAAATAGGTACTATTGAATAAGGTCATGTTCAATGACACTCCTAATGCTTTAATAAGTAAAAAATAAAGTTGGCATTCATTTAGCTTCTAAGCTATAGCACACACCTAATTAGTTGAATGAACCAGTTCATTAATTAAAAAAAACATGCTAAAAGTTGCTAGGAGAATTGAATTCAGTGATTTGATTGAAAATGAAATGTTCTTAAAATACCACATTAGACAGTTCACCTTTGTAATTTTATCAGTACTGGTAGTATCAATTCAAATCATGGATAGTGACAGCTGCAGAATTATTATCACCAAACTTTGATGCTGAGATGGCAAACTGTGGAACCAGGATCATATTAGAAGGAGTTGACTGAATTGGGAGTCTAGCTAATGAACAAAGCTCTCATAACTACTCAAGCTGTCGCCTGCTGTTATCCTATCGCCTCCCAAATATTCAAAGGGAAATTTCCAGGGAGAACTACGAATAAAGTGCTCACTGCTCTCAGTATTTTTCTGAGGAAATGTGTGATGCACTGTGGCCCAGAATATCCAACACAGCTTTTTAAAGATACATGAATGGTGCATATAGTTAAGACACTGAAGCAGCTTTTATTTAAAGGGAAAAACAATAGCAGGCAATCTGTCAGCATTTAAGCTGGGTCTGGATTTCTTCTTGTTTTGGGTCCATTATCGTTACAAGCATAATATTTCTTTGAAGCTTTAGATTGTATTTTTATCAAGCAAAGATACTGTGAGAGCAATGTGCCTTGTGGAGATGAATGTACGTCCCTGTGATGCCAGGGATGGGATAAAATTAGCTAGTTTTAAAATCAGGCCAATTGAAGATGCTAAAATGCGTATTAAGGCCTGAAGGGTCCCGTTTCTTTGCTTGCTTCTTTTTACTGCCTTTTTGCAAAGCAGTGAAAAGGAATGGTTGAAGCCTTTCATACATTCTGGAAAATATAAAGCTTCCATTTATTTCTCATGCTTTAAGTTCTTTAGTGCACACTTCCTGTACTTATTTCAGATCCAATGATAGTTGCAACCATTCCTTTTATCACTAGCATTTTAATTGGAAAAGGACAGTATCAAAGAACCTGGACCAAGGTAAGCTTTTATCCATGTTGAGCTCAACTCAGAATAACCTTAGAAGTTCCAATCCAGGAAACTGGATGTTGAACTTTGGCAGAATCATTACTTGCTTGCATGAAACAGATTGCTACGTTGCCATTATGTTTAAAGATGTACAGTCATCTCACTCACTTAGCTTTATATAGTACTCCACAGACATTGAAAACTTCCAAGGCCCACAGGGAGCAATGAATAAATAAAAAATGACATTAATAACAAGTCCATAATGGAAATTTAGTTCTCAGAAATATTTGTCTGCCTAATGTCTACATGTGTATCCTGATTAATTTTGGAGAGGTATGAAATTTCCTACTGTTTTCACAATTGTCTGTAATCACACCACAGATCATTGGCTCTTATCATATTAGGCAGTTGCTTAATAGTGGCAGCAGATTGTGATTATCATTATTCTTGCAACAAAGTGACTATCTTAGTTGATTAACATCATCTATCTGCATGCAGCTGTATTATAGGATAACTGCATAGGCCTGATAAATGTCAACCATTGTTCAAACAGAAGTTTGGATAAAAAGCAGTTGATTTATCTTGATTAGTATTATCTGCACCTGGTTTCTATGTCAATGGAAAATCTTGAAGCTGCAGGAAAAGTTATTTTTTTATATATTCCCCCACCACCACCCTTAGTCACTGTCTTAATAGCAGGTGAGTTGTAGTTTCAGTATCATTGATCCATTTGTAAATGTCACTCCTGTATATTAGCAATAATTAATCAGAACATTTTACAGAGACAGCATAGATCTAAGAACTGCAAAAAGTAGTGGTAAAATAAATGATAAACATAAAATAAATTAAATGGTAAACATAAGCATGGCATACTTAAGGAATAGGAATGGAAAATAAATCTTTATTGCAAGGCATATCTACTTTCCAATACACGGCATATACCTTTTTGGAAAATTAGCCTCTTCTTAAACACTTCCAGAAAGGGAGACCCCCTCAATCTGTGTAGCTAAACTACTCCACTGTTATACAGATTTTGTTTTTTACTTTTTTTGTAATGACTTTTTTTCCTTATATTTAAATAAACTTTCAGTAAGCTGCAGCTTATACTATGATATCTAGTCCTAGCTTCTGCACCACGGAAAATAATTCCTGTCCTTCTTCCATATGGCTTCCCTTTATGTCTCTGAACAGAGCTGTCTTGTTTTTCCTAAGTTTTCTTCAGACAAAGCTTCTCAAGTTTCTTCACTCTATTCTCATACATCACAGTCTTGGGTTCTTCAGCATCTCTGCTCTTTCCTCTGAATTTTCCCTAACCTGTCAATGAGCAGCTGCCCAAAGTTACTTCAATAGTGCAATGGGCAGCATATAAGTTTAAGAATGAATGAATGCATGCATGAATGAATGATTCTTCTGAAACTGTGGTATTCTAATTTGTACTTAATATTTTAGATGTGATCTCATCAGTGCTGAGTAGAGGGGAATAAATAAATGTATGTGCCACTGATACGATCCCTTTTCTGATCCAGCCCAGAGCTGCATACTTATATGCATGTCACCAACCTCTTTTTATCTCAGGGTGCAGGTCTTGTTTTGAACGTTTCTTTGTGGAATGCAAACGGGTCACCTTTTGCAACAGTGATGTTGGATGTTATTTTCTGAAAGACATCCCAGGGAAGACAAATAGCAGAAATCTGCCCTTCCACCTTTGTGCTTGCAACATTTCAGGCTGAGTCACATTTATGACAGCACCTTGCAGGGAATCATAGTGCAACCTTAGTGAAGATCTATTTTTTATTCCAATTGCATCTAGAACTGAAACGTGCGCATTCTGAGATGAATAGTAATAAGAGTTTTGATTTGTTTTTGCTCTCCACTTTTCTATGTTCTGGGTAAATTTGGCTTCTATCAAAGTAATCAATCATTTGAGATTTCTCAGAATTTTTTTTAAATTCAGATGTAAACTGTTAATTATATGTAATATCTCATTGGCAATTTGGGAAACTGTAGCTTTCTTTTGCTCCTTGCAGTTGAACTTACTCCATAAAGAAGTATGAAAACATCTCTGGCTCTTTGTTGCATTCCTGCATATTTGAACTACATCCTATATTTGGTGGGTCCCAGTTTAGCAGACTTTAGATAGAGCTGATTTAATGGACTAATTTTGTAAACACAATAGTGTGTCCATTTAGTTGAGGTTTTACTACAAGTGACAACATTTATGTCAATTATGTAAATATGCAAATGATGTCAATTGACAAAAACTATATATGCTCAGATTTAGCAGACATTCATATTTAAGGAAAAAATGCTACAGATTTCATTACATCATTTTCAGATTTTATTGTAATGTTTATCAGAAAATAAACTGGTTAAAATTAATATTAATTGTTTCACTATTTTGGTCACTACAGGAAGTCCTTGACTTATAACAGTTCCTTTAGTAACTGTTCAAATTTACCACAGTACTGGAAAAAGTGACTTATGACCGTTTTTCACACTTATGACCATTGCAGTATCTCCATGGTCACATGATCAAAATTCAGATGCTTGGCAACTAATTCAACTGTTTATGACAGTTGGAGCGTCCTGGAGTCATTTGATTGTCTTTTGTGACCTTCTTACAAACTGAGTCAATAGGGAAACTAGATCCACTTATTAACTTATTTGTTGGTTAATTAATTGTTAATTGTTACTAACTTAACAATTGCAGTGATTCACTTAACTGTGAAAAGAAAGGTCATATAGGGCAAAATTAACTTAACAACTGTCTTGCTTAGCAACAGAAACTTTGGGTTCAATTGTGGTTGTAAATTGAGGACTACCTGTATTTTCATTTTCTCAACTTGCAGTGAATTTAAATGAAGCATTCACATTAAGTCATAATGCCTCAATCCCTCTTCCCAAAAAAGCAGAACTCCTGGAACAGCTTCATTCCAAAAAGAACTTTTATTAGGAGAAGTTGACAGCAGGCAAAAAAGTCAGGATCTGAGAGTTTCCCATGCGAATCGATAGGTTAAAGGAATCACTAGCAAAACCTCACCCCAACAGTCAGTTCGGTCTGTTCAAATGGACCAATCCCCAGTGTGAATCCTCCATGGGAACAACGTTGATAAGGCACTGTTCCCAAGGTTATAAACTGCTGGATCTTCACACTTCCATAGCTAGAGATAAGGCAGATGGCTGGAGGCACATTCCATTCTCACCCCAAGCCAGCATCAAGGGAAATAGGTTCTCCCCTCCCCCCAGGGTTATGGCAGAAATCTGCAAGAAGAAAGAAATCAACCCCCAACCCAAATCTGGGTTCTGACAAATGGTTTCCATTACAGGTGCTCAATCCAGCATAAGTAGGGGTGTCATGGGGTTTTTTCTTCTTAAACTATTTCATGAAATATGTTAGACTGTGTGATGGAATTGCTGCTGGAGGACTTCAGTGCCACAAATAGAGTGACAGAATTTGGATCAGCAGTGAAGAGGCATGGTGGGAACATCTGCCTTAATAATCCATATGTTGGGTTTATCCCGACGAACACAGCATTATTTTTATTCATCTTATTTCTAATAAACCATTCCATGGTCAGTAGACAGCTGATCATGTTCAAGCTTGCAAATTCTTATTTTTTCAACATCCTTTACCCTTTGCTACAAGAAATTGTGCTTATTTTCAAGTAGATGTGTTTAACATTAGAGCAAGGGAAGCCCAAGTCTAATTTTATTCCGCTAATCAGTGCACTGTGGGCATCATAATTTGAATGAATTTAAAATACAAAACTGCACATATTCCCAATTCCCCAATGTAAGATTGACAACCTTCCCCCTTGAATTTGGGGGTGGATTTAATAACTTCAATAACCCTGAGAACTACACTATACTTACAGGAGTATGCGCTCCCAGTAGGGTTATTGTTACTGATAAGGTCTAAAAATGAGAGTGAAAGGAAGAAGGACAGGATATTAAATCAATGTAAAGAACATATTCTGCATATTTACATATACAAAGAAAAAGTGAGAAGCGATAAAAATAGGTAAACAACACGGTGTAAGCAGAATTAGGGGAACTTTCCTAAATTTTCAAAGAGAAAAAGATCAAAGTGGCTACATGAAAACTATTTATGATGTGGAAGAACACAATGTCAAAATTACATAAGTTCATGAGGGATAAGGATGTTTCTGTGAGAACAACTGTCAAAAAGAAATGATTTTCCAGTGGTAATGTACAGCTGTGAAAGCTGTATATTGACAAAAATGAGAGTAAGAAGACAGATGGTTTTGAATTATAGCATAGATCTGGAGTCTGTTGCTAAGAATAATTGCAAGTGGAGCCACTCAATTGATCTTGGACCAAATAATGATTGAATATTCCCATGAGGTACTAATTAGGAAGCAGAAACTCATACTTTGGGCAGTTGATGCAAACAGATGATGAAAAGAAAATATATTAGGGCAATGTTGTATTGACATTGTTGGGGGAAGGAGAAGGGGAAGAACTGACTAAAATGGATAGGTAGGATTAAAGGAACAGCACATCTATAAAAATTATGAATTATTACTGGGGATGTTGAGTTGGTGATCATTTATCCACGTATCGTCTGACTAAATTAGACATTTTGTGTGTTGTTGTTGTTAGTTGCGAAGTCGTGTCCGACCCATCATAACTCCATGGACAATGTTCCTCCAGGTCTTCCTGTCCTCTACCATCTTCTGGAGTCTGAATTTTGTGTGTATGCCTGTGTATTAGCATGTGTATGCTAATATATTGGGAATGTAGAAACAGTTGTAAAGGACAGAATGGTTGGTGTTGTAGGTAGGAGGGAGTGTTAATTGTGTACTTAAGACATGTAACATCAACCAAAGGGTAATAAAATAATTAAATTCAGTCTGGGATTACCAAGATGCATTTTAGAGGTTTTCCAGTATTACTGACGAGTGGAGACTTGGACTGCACATTTTCTAGCCCTATCAAACAATGTCAAACTGCCGCTACACTTCAGGTGTAAAACTAGAGTAAACAATAACTTTTTAATGAAGATTCTTTAACAATATCTTAGGTAAAGTAATTAGGACTTTGTAGTTTTGGGTTTAATTCCAAAAAGGTACCTTTGAGCACACAAGTAACTGATTGTTGTATCACTTGGCAGCCCTTTAAAGCACCTACTGCATTAAAGAGCTGCAGGTATAAGATGCATTCATGCTGATTCCCATAGGCTCCATAGCAGTTTTGTGGAATTACAATATAATACAATATACTTTATTGATTCATCAGTTGACCATATCGAACCTGACCATCAGTCACAGTAAAGTACAACAAAAGGAGATAAGATACACTGAAGTGAGATAAAATAGAATAAAATATAGTAGGTATGATAAAGTAAAGATGAAAGAGGAATTAATACTTTAATTATTAAATGGTAATTTAGTAATTAAAATAATTTTATAGGGGATATGCCCAACTCTGTCCTTACTGCTGGGGCTGGTACAGACTTAACCACTCCCAAGATACATTTCAAAAAAATAGATTGCATCTGTTCTGGTAAAGGGACATTTATATATCCCAAAGTTTCTGTACCATATGGGATCCTTGGGATTATTTAGCTGTTACATACTTTTATGATTGGTATTAGAAAACCTAGGCGTGATTGTTAAGCTGCCTTATGACACTGGAACAGGCTTTAGCCCTTAAATAACTTCTCTGAAAATGTAGAAGCCACTTTTCTGGAATTAAATCTTAAACATTGTGTAGCACTAGAAATTATCACTTGAATAGAACTTGAAAGATAAGGTAAAATTAAATTTCAGTATTTTGCTACCGGTTCTGCTTTTCTTCCACAGTTATTGTTGCAGATGATAATCTTCCATCAGCTAGCTGGTATTAACTTAGCCTGTTGTGGAAGCTCAACCACCTGTAATATGTTCCCTAAGCATGGGTAAATATTATACCAATTCCATAAAGTAGGACACTTGAGATATTTATAGGGCCATAAATGAAAGCCCAACTCTCTTAAAAATTTTAAAGATGCTTTTATGAGATTTCCGCCTGCCGAAATGTTAAAGGTAATAGTTTGTAGCAGTCATTAAAGAATTGGGTTATATCTACATATTTTCCCCCTATAAACCAAATATTGACTGTATGGTTCTCTTCCAAGGTTGTACATTTTTGCTCTCACTTACTTTTTTGCACCATGCAAGGAGTCCTCGCTTAAGAACCATCTGTTCAGTGATCCTCTGAAATTACAATAGTGATGTGATCATAGGACAAAGGCTAAGTGTAATATCAAATGAGTGATAGACTTCTTAGGGGTCAAATTACAGTTGGAGGGATGGTTTACATGTGAGTGTAAATGTGAGTGAGTGTAAAAGGGGGAATGATTGATTTTCTGAAACCTTGAATTTGATTTCTGTTTTGTAAAATGTGTATCGATAGGTGAAATAAGGTGCATCTCATAGGACTGCATTTTGATTCTTGCTGTATAAATAAAATTCAAGGAAGCAATGAAGTTGAATAATAAAATTGAATGAGTAAATAATGATAGGATAAAGAATCTAGAGATTAAAATGTTCCTGTCCAGCTATCTTAAATAGAGGGGTACTTCAGTTTTAAATATTATACCATGTATTTCTTAAGGTGGGATTTCATACTAGTTATATCATTTAGTGCAATATTAGTACATTCTTCATGGATCTTTATCTGATAGATTATCACTGTTCCATTTGCCTATTGTTAATAGTAGCTGTCTATAAACTCTTACCTTGTAAATTTTCCTAATAAACGTAAGAAAATTAAATTACCTCATAAATAATTCACTGCATAATTCTCAGCAAGAGTGCACAAGTTCTAATCTTCCATATCATTAAACAAAGGTGGATTGTGTCCATATTTTTTCTTCTGTATTAAGAATATGGGGGAAGGGAGGGAATCAAAAAGAACCTTCCCCTTTTTAAGCTGCAACATTATTTTGTTGAGAGGCAGTTTGATGTGATAGTTAAAGCACCAGATGAGAAACTGGGAAACTGAGTTCTAGTCCCACTTTAGCCATGAACCCAGCTGCAAGACCTTGGGCCAATCACTCTCTGACAGCCCTAGGAAGGAGGCATTGACAAACCACCTCTGAAAACATTACTGAGAAAACTGGAATGACCAGCCCAGGTAGTCACCAAGAGTAACATTAATTTGAAGGCACAAAACCCCCAAAAACCTGCAGTTCTGAACAACAAATTCAGTTATCCTCTCACATGAGAAAATGTCAAATATTTATGAGTAAAATGAAGCAAAAACAAAAAAAAATAAACTGAATTTTGAGACCCCTGTGGCATGAAATAATAAAACTTTTTGCCCCAGTGTAACCATATATGTCCAAACTGGCAAGAACAGAAAATATTGTGCTAGCTGATTAAACATTATCAGTGTTGATAAATATACAAAAGCTCTGAATGCTACTTCCCGACATTATTCCCTACGTTGTTAATCACACGAAAATCATTCATTGCCATATAAATTCTGCCATACAGCTTCTGAACATAATGCACATAGTTACTACAGATAGTGTTTGACTTACAACCGTTCATTCAGTGACAGTTTGAAGTTACAACAGCACTGAAAAGAGGGACTGATGACCGTTTTTACACTTGTGACCACTGCAGCATCCCCCATGGTCATGTGATCAGAATTAGGACACTTGACGACTGGCATGTATTTATGACAGTTGCAGTGTCCCGGGGTCATGTGATGATCACCTTTTACAACCCTCTGACAAGCAAAGTCAATGGGGAAGCCAGATTCATTTGACAACTATGGCAAGGAAAGTGGTAAAATAGAGCAAAAGTGATTTAACAACTGTCTTTGCTTAGCAAAAGAAAGGGGGTTGTCTTACCAGAACGCCTTTTCTCAGCATGATGATGTAGAATCCACCGGTGGGTAATTATAGCCTTCCTGCTCAGCTAGACTAAGTCAGAACTTTAGCCACGCCTCCTTCAGGGAGTGCCTTCTGCTTCCAGTTTTGATGAGGCGAAGCTTCATGACGAAAGTCTGACACAATGGCTCCAGAAACAAAAAAACAAACACACACCTGCCTAGACTAGATAGAGGAGGGTGTGGATTCTACATCATCATGCTGAGAAAAGGCGTTCAGGTAAGACAACGCTCCTTCTCCAGCATGATTGGATGTAGAATCCACCGGTGGGACATACCAAAGCCCTACATGTCCCTACGGGCGGGAGTCTAGACCAGTGTCTCCCGAGAAGGAACAACCTGCTGCAGCACTCTCCTGCCAAACGAGGCATCTGCTACTGCAAACCTGTCAATTTTATAATGCTTAACAAAGGAAGAGGGAGAAGACCAGGTTGCTGCCCTACAAATCTCCTCCACGGAGGCCTGAGTGAGCCACGCCGCCGAAGTGGCTGCACTCCGCATGGAGTGAGCCATAATGTTTGATGGAACCAGGAGTGACAAGGAAACATAAGCCTTAGCTGTACAGGCCCTGCTCCACCTGCCAATGGTTGAGGAAGAAACCTTCTGACCCATAGACGATGGCTGGAATGAGACAAGCAGCGCCTCTGATTTACGGAAGGCCAAAGTCCTTCTGATGTAATGGAGCAGGGCCCTATGAACGTCCAAAGTATGCCATCGTCTCTCCAGACGATTGGAAGGATGCGGACAAAAGTTGGGGAGTATGAGGTCTTGCGACCTGTGGAACCAAGAGTTAACCTTTGGCACAAAGGAGGGATCCAAAAGTAGGATGACCCTGTCCTCTGAAAAAGTGCACAAGTCCTTGCGAACTGAAAGAGCTGCCAACTCTGAAATTCTTCTAGCTGAAGTAATAGCCACGAGAAAGGCTACCTTCAGCGAAAGGAAGCGAAGCGAGCAAGACCCCAGGGGCGATGAAGTCAAAGCCTGCAGGACCTTGGGAAAAGGACGGGAAACGATGGACTACAGGTGGCCGTACTGCGACAGCCCCTTTCAAAAAGGCACATACAGCTGGATGTTGTGATAAAGGAGCAAGGTTATCGCAGGAAAGAATCATTTGTAAAGCCGCCACCTGTCTACGGATGGTGTTGAGCGCCAGACCCTTATTCATGCCCTCTAAGAGGTACTCCAGGATATTGGGAATAGTAACAGAAAGGGGTGCTAGATTGTGCTTACTGCACCAGGTGGAAAAATTTCTCCACGTGGCATCATATATTCGGTTAGTGGAAGGACGCCGTGAAGCCTGGATAACCGAAATAACTCCCTCCGAAAAGGATTGTCTGATTAACCCCTCCCGCTCAAGTGCCAAGCAGCTAGTTGTAGCCACTGAGGGTCCGGATGCTGAAGGTTCCCCTGACTGAGAGACACCCGGTGCGGAAGGAGTCTCCACACTGGTGAGAGCGACAGGTCTACAAGGTCTGCAAACCACGGACGCCTTGGCCAGTACGGAGCAATTAAGATCACCTCCGCTCCTCCCAGAAGTAACTTGCGGATCATTGCTTGTAGTAACGGAAGTGGAGGGAAGGCATAGAGCAGCCCCTGCGGCCACCTGCACCTGAGAGTGTCTGTTCCCTCCGCTCCCCTTGCTGGAAACCTGGAAAAGAATCGGGGAAGCTGAGTGTTTGCCGGAGATGCAAATAGATCCAGGAGAGGGTGGCCAAACCTGGCCAAGATTTCCTCGAACAGATCCGAATCCAGTCTCCACTCTGAGTGATCCACTGTGACTCTGCTGAGCAAATCCGCTTGGTGATTCGCTTCCCCCGAGATATGTTCCGCTTTGATGGAACCTAGGCATGACTCTGCCCACAGGCCCAGTTCCCGGGCCTCCTGCATGAGAGCCACAGATCTGGTCCCTCCCTGCTTGTTTACGTGGGCCTTGGCTGCTACGTTGTCCGTTAGGACCAAAACGTGACGACCTGCCAGAAGAGAGGAGAAGTGAAGAAGAGCCAGATGAATGGCCCTGAGCCCGAACCAATTCATGTTGTGTTCCAAGTCGTGTTGTGACCACCTGCCCTGGGCGAGTTGTGTTTGAAAGTGAGCCCCCCCAGCCAAACTGGCTGGCGTCGGTGGTCACTGTAAGTCTGGATGGTTCCCTGAAGAGTGTCCCCTTGGACATTGCAGACGAAGTCCACCACAGGAGAGATGAGAGGACCTGTTGTGGAACCCTGACCTTTCTTGAAGATGCACTTAGATTTTGCCTTTGGAAGGGAAGAAGGAACCATTGGAGACTTCTGGAGTGAAGTCTGGTCCAGGGAACGATCCCCATGCACGAACCATCTTCCCCAGGAGCTGGGATAGCTGCACGAGAGTGACCGATCCCTGCCTCTGAATGACTTGTGTGAGTTTTTGGATGCTCACCCGACGCTCCTGGGAAAGATAAACCATGCATGCATACGAGTCTGTGATCGCCCCTAGATGGAGCAATCGTTTTGTGGTAATGATGTGACTTTTTTTTGTAATTCACGGAAAAGCCGTGATCCTGAAGGGTGCATAGTGTGACCTGTAAATCCACTTGGGCAGATGGGAGGGAGCTGGATAGGATCAAGATATCGTCCAGATAACATTGGACGCGCACCGGCAACGTGCAAAGGTGGGCCACCAATACAGCCAGCACCTTTGTGAACACTCGAGGGGCTGAGGACAGGCTGAATGGGAGGGCCCTGTATTGGAAGTGTCGATTTGCGTAGCAGAAACGGAAAAACTTCCGATGTTCCTACCGGATTGGTATGTGTAACTATGCCTCTGTTAAATCGATGGATGAAAGCAAGTCCCCCTTTCTGATGCTGGCCAAGATGGATTTGAGGGACTGCATCTTGAACCTTTTGTAGACCACAAAGTGATTTAGCCTTTTTAGGTTGAGAATAGCTCTCCAACCCCCCGATGCCTTGGGCACGACAAACAGAATGGAGTAAAACCCCTGTTTTTCCTGTCCTGGAGGCACCTGTTCTATCGCCTTTATTTCTATAAGGTGGTCTATGGCCAATTTTAGCAGCTTCGCTTTTGCTGGGTTGCGTGAGACAGGGCATCTTATGAAGTGACTTGGTGGAGGGGAGTAAAATTCTATGGCTAGGCCTTGTGTTATGGTATCTCTTACCCAAGAGTCGGTAGTCGTTGCCTGCCACACGTCGCTGAAGAGCGCCAGGTGACCTCCAATGGGACTGTCCCTGGGGTCACCTGGACCACCTGTACAGGCGACCCCCCGCACCCCTAAAGGGTCGTTTTGATTGGAATTGGCCCTTGCCTGTGTTAGGACGGTCCTGGTAACGATCCTGCCTGGGGGGAAAGGATCACAAGCTTCTGGGCCAATCCCAGGACTGCCCGCCACGAAAGGGCTGCCTCCATTCCCAGGAGCCGCCCTGGCGGAACCCCTGCCTACGGAACTCCTGCTGTGGTCATCTGCCCGATTTTTTAGAAGGATGAGCTAGGATTTTCCGCTTGTCCTTACTCTCAATAATATACGGTTCAAGAATGGACCCAAACAACTTTGAACCGGAATACTTAGAGGTGGACAGCCACCACTTAGACTTCAAATCTGTCCTCCACTGTTTTAGCCAGAGTAGCCTCCGTAAGGCCACTGTTGCCCCAATTAATCTGGCTGAGTACCTTGTGGTGAATAAAGATGAATCCGCCATGTACTCCGCTGCCATGAGCAGCTTGGTCAGTGTTTGGTGTGTGTGTACCTGTTCAGGTGGGACACTCGATTGAAGCTCCCAAAGCCACAAGATAGAGACCCTGGTGAAGAAGGAGACAGAGGTGGTGGCCCTGATTGACCAAGCCGAGGATTGATGAGCCCAACAGAGTGAAAACTCAAATTTTTTGTCCTCCGCTTTCAGGGCCTCAGCCATGTCCCCTGGGATGGTGGAAGTGGAGAAGAGAGAAATTAGGGGATCGTCTACCGATGGCACTTCCAAGATGGAGGCAAAGGAGGAGGAAACATTGAACAACTTTTTCTCCATATTGTTGGGAGAGAGAACAGTTGCTAGTGACGCCCACTGTGACTGTACCGTGGAGCGAAAAACCTTGGGGCAAGGAATCTGTTTCTCTTCTGCCACCGGAGTGGTAAAAAGAGGATTGGACTCATCCTCCTCATCAGAGGAGGCGGGCTTAGCCACCTTAGCAGAGGAAAGCTTTACCGTAGCACAGGCCTTGAGAAGGAGAGAACAAAAAGATGCGGGGTCGAATAAATCTGAGGTAGATGCCTGTTCTGGGGCAGCGTCCTCATCTCAGACATCGGGATGTCAGTCATCTCCAGGTCCACAGATCCCTCCTCTGCTACCTGTGAAGAAGTCTCAGAGATGCTAGAAGCCTGGGTTGTGGCCCTTCCCATACGGGGAGGGAGCGCAGATGAAGGCAAGGAGCCTTGAGGAGGAGGATGACCCCTGGAGGAAGACATGAACTGATCAAATGCCTGTTGCATAAACAAGTGGAATTGATGAGATCACTGACTATGCTGATCCCCAGTACTAGGCTCCGCCTCAACTTGGGTGGCTGCAAAATCTGGGTGTTCAGGAGAGGGTGAAATCGAATGAGGGGAACCCACCTGTTCAGTTTCCCCCGGAGGAGACCATGGCCTAGGTCGCTGCCCAGATTCCAATTGCGGCTCAAATGGGATAGGAGTGTCCAATGGGGTGGGGGAAACCACTTCAGCCCCACTGGCTCTGAGCCTCTGGGCTTGGAGAACTCCCTCTCCAGCGCCTGGTGCCTCCTCGTGGCCTCTCGCTTGGCTGCCTTCGATGGCTCCTTTGTAATCAGGTGCTTAGTTTTAGCCTTCTTCTTGCCCCCCCCACTTCCAAATCAGTAGATCTGCATTTTGCATTGTGCGGGGGGTGCCTGAGCCTTGGTATGCCTGGGGCGAAGCACTGTCTGCCGTGCTGTCTGGATGGTCCGGTGAAGGTACCCAGACGGTGGGGGGAGAGCCCAAAGACACAGATCCTACTGGCAGAGAAGGGAGACCTACCCTAATTCTGCACTGGCGCAGTGACAGTCACAGTCAGTCGAATGACTAAATTCGACTGCTAGGCCGGGTGACTAAAGGTCACAACTATGTACAACAGGTGGTGTGAAATCCCCTAAGGACAGATAATACCTGTAAATAACGCCTGCTAAAGTTCTAGGTTCTAATACTATGAATAAACCCTTGTAGGATAATTGAAGAGTTTCACACTCCGGAAAGACAGTCCGTTTGTCCTTTTTTACTCCCCCCAGTAAGGCCTGAACTCAGCAGGCACTGTGACGGCAAACCAGGAGCAATCCCTGCCACTAGGCCTTCACCGGCACTATAAGCCTTCGGCAACACCCTGGACAAAATGGCGGCCTCGCCTCTCAAAAGGAAATAAGCGCCGCGCCTTCTAAAATGGCTGCCATGCCAGTTAGTAGCATCCAGACTGTCCCCAAAATGGCAGCCATGCCCAAATCAAAATGGCGACCGTGCCACTCACACGTGGCCCAGAAATGGCTGCAACCTCCAAAACCTCCGAAAAACGGCAGCGCTGAAAAGGGAACCGTCGCAGAGCCCACCACCCCTCATGGGGCAACGAGGAGTGCTTTTCCCCACTCCGAGAGACACTTGCTATTCGTTGTAGCAGCTAAGCTGGTATCCGGAAAGGAGCCGCTTCGTCCGTCAGAAAGAAGGCGATGAAAGAACCTCCACAAGGACGCTCTGGTGAAGGAGCATTTGCCAATCCTGCTCGGGCGGCGATCAGCGAGTGAGGGAAATTTCCTACACCTATTGCAGCCAAACCTCAAAAGGATCCTAATTAATTCAATCAGACCAAATTGGAATTTGCAATGGAAAATTTAGAATTATCAATTTAAAGAATAAAATAATTAATACAATCCAATCCAATTCCTGACTAGCCTAAAAAACTGAGGAGCCACCAAATTTTGGTACTGCTGAGCTGTAGATTAAGTCAAAACTGGGAGCAGAAGGCACTCCCTGAAGGAGGTGTGGCTAAAGTTCTGACTTAGTCTAGCTGAGCAGGAAGGCTATAATTACCCACTGGTGGATTCTACATCCAATCATGCTGGAGAATGTTGGGTTTAGTTAGGATTGTAAGTTAAGGACTAGCTGAATTGAACATGTAACAACTTCCTTAATGAAATTGAAGAATATAGTTGGTTGCCAATGAAAGCTAATGCTGTTGAAAGTCCCAGATTACTTGAAGAATAACATTTTCTATGAAAATAAAACTTTGTAGCAAGCCAATAAACATTTAACTGAAAATCACATATGGCTAAAGTTAGAATTGTGTAGGTGTGTGTATGTGGGTTTCCCTGCATGTGGGTTTTATAATGTCTTGTTATCTTGCTAACAGTGATACTGATGATGTTCATGTGTATTTTTATGCCATTTTAGTATAATGATTTGGTACTAATGTTATATAAAGTTATACTGAGAAATTTATACTCACTGTTCAAAGCAACCACAGAATTGGCTAAAACAGCGGTTCTCAACCTGTGGGTCGTGACCCCATTTGGGGTCGAACGACCATTTCACGGGGGTCGCCAAACAACGCAGTCCGCCATTTTTCCCCTTTTCCTTAGTTATGCTACTCCCGCTTATTCTATTGGCTTTTGAAAGCCAATAGAATAGAATCTATTCAAGAGACTCTATTCTATTGGCATTCGAAAGCCAATATAAACTAAGGAAATTTCGGTTTCGGAGCACGTGGCAGAAAGTGAGACAGAGAACAAGCGGCAGAAAGCAAGAGAGAACAAGCAGAGACAGAGAACAAATGGCAGAAAGCAAGAGAGAACAAGCAGCAGAAAGCAAGAGAGAACAAGCAAAAACAGTAAGTTTTGTCTCTGGCCTGCTGCTGAGCTTCCTCTGCTTGGCCACCGGACACCCCAGCAGCCCCAGAACACCCTGCCCCCATTTCGTGCAATTTCGCAACCGGCCCACCGGCTACAAAACACCCCGCAGCCGCCGGCGTTCCCGTAAGGCTCCTCCCCAGCCCACTGGCTCAGCCTCCTCCGGTCCGTCCTTCCTCACCTGTCCTGCATGGTGACCCAGCTGGTAGTTTTGGTGACGTGGTTGATATCATAGTTGCGAGCTTCCTCCCAGACTGGGAACAGCTGCCTACCATCCTGCTCCCCTCCCCATCTGTTTGGCTGAGGACGGGGGGCGGCTGGGAGCCTCCCGTCCTGCTCGCCCTCGCCACCCTTTCTGCTGAAGATGGAGGGGGTGGCTGGGAACTGCTGCCTGCCGTCCTGCTCCCCTCCCCATCTATTTGGCTGAGGACATGGGGGAGGCGGATGGGAACTGCTGCCTGCCGTCCTGCTCCCCTCCCCATCTGTTTGGCTGAGGACGTGGGGGGCAGCTGGGAACTGCTGCCTGCCATCCTGCTCCTCTCCCCATCTGTTTGGCTGAGGACGTGGGGGGGCGGCTGGGAGCCGCTGCCTTCCATCCTGCTTGCCCTCACCGCCCGTTCTGCTGAAGATGGGGGGCGGCTGGGAACTTCTGCCTGCCGTCCTGCTCCCTCCCTATCTGTTTGGCTGAGGACGTGGGGGGTGGGTGGGAACTTCTGCCTGCCATCCTGCTACCTCCCCATCTGTTTGGCTGAGGACATGGGGGGGCGGTTGGGAATTGCTGCCTGCCGTCCTGTTCCCCTGCCCATCTGTTTGGCTGAGGATGTGGGGGCGGGGCGGCTGGGAACTGCTGCCTGCCATCCTGCTCCCCCTCCCTGTCCGTTTGGCACCGTCTGCCTTTCACTCTCTCTCTCTCTCTTCACCTGGAGGGAGAGGGAGAGAGAGAGAAAGAGGAAAAAGAGAAAGAGGAAAGGAAGAGAAGAGAAAGAGGAAAGAGGAAGAGAGAGAGAGGAAAAAGAAAGTTAGAGGAAAAAGAGAAAGAGGAAAGAGAAAAAGAAAAGAGGGAGAGAGAGAAAGAGGGACAGGAAAGAGAAAGAAAGAGAGAGGGGGAGAGGAAAGAGAAAAAAGAGGAAAGAGAAAGAGAGGAAAGAAAGAGAAAGTTAGAGGAAAGAGAAAAAGAAAGAGGAAAGAGAGAAAGAGGAAAGAGAAAGGAAAGAGAAAGAGGAAAAAAGGAAAGAAAGAGAAGAGAGAGAGGAAAAAGAAAGTTAGAGGAAAAAGAGAAAGAGGAAAGAGAAAAAGAAAAGAGGGAGAGAGAGAAAGTGGGAGAGGAAAGAGAAAGAAAGAGAGAGGGAGAGGAAAGAGAAAAAGGAAAGAGAAAAAAGATTGAGAAAAGAGAGGAAAGAAAGAAAGTTAGAGGAGAGAAATAAAAAGAAATAAGAGAAAGAGGAAAGGAAAGGAAAGGAAAGAGAAAGAGAGGAAAAAAGAGGAAAGAGAAAGAGAAGAGAGAGAGGAAAGAGAAAGTTAGAGGAAAGAGAAAGAGAAGTAAGAGAAAGGAAAGAGAAAGAGAGGAAAGAAAGAGGAAAGAAAGTTAGAAGAAAGAGAGAAAGAGAAATAAGAGAAAGAGGAAAGAGAAAGGAAAGAAAGAGAGGAAAAAAGAGGAAAGAGAAAGAGAAGAAAAAGAGGAAAGAGAGAAAGTTAGAGGAAAGAGAAAGAGAGGAAAGAGAAAGAGGAAAGAGAAAGAGAAGAGGAAAGAGAGGGAAAGAGGAAAGAGGGAGAGAGAGAAAGAAGAAAGAGAAAGGAGGAGAGAAAAGAGAAAAAAGATTGAGAAAAGAGAGAAAGGAAAGAGGAAAGAGAAAGAGAGGAGAGAGAGAGAGAGAGAGAGAGAGAGAGAGAGAGAGAGAGAGAGAGAGAGAGAGAGAGAGAGAGAGGAAAGTGACAGAGAAAGACCCTTTTGACATGTAAAATGAAGATAACACTGCATATATCCTTTTTTAACCTTTATTTTATATATACACGCACAAAGACACACACACACACACATTAAAGGTAAAAAAGGATATCTGCAGTGTTATCTTCATTTTAGATATCAAAAGGGTTTTGCGGCTCACAGTGTTTTGTTTTCGGTGGGAAACGGGTCCAAGTGGCTCTTTGAGTGTTTTGGGTTGCCTACCCCTGGGGTGGGTGGACTCCCACGTGCTATTAACTTTGTTAGCAAATGGGAGGGGGGGTTGAACCAAGTTGCTTCATTTATTCATTCATTTATTGCACAATAAAATTATTTGAAACCAACATTTTGTGCTACTCTAATGCACAACTGCACAAATATGCATGTAATCTCTGAGGAGGCTGTCACATCTGGGCTACAAAAATTTTGTTAAAGCATTCTTGTTTGCTGATATTTATTTCCTTTTATAAACTGCTTTGATTCTTCCATTTATTGTTTAAAGTGGTTTAATACTTCCATTTATTTCCTTTTATTCCCTTAAAACTAGTTTGAATGTTCAATTTGTTGCCATTTATTCTCTTAAAACTGATTTAATTGTTTTGTTTATTTCTGATCCACGAAACCTATAACCTCCATGCCATTTCTCACTCTTCTTATTCCTTTCTGCTTTGCTTTTTATTCCCTCTCTTTCATATACTTTCTTTTATCTTCACTGAAAGAAAATCCCTCCAGGTCCCCACTATAATTTATGGTTCAAATGAAAGCAGCCTGTTCTTATTTATTATTTACTAACTTTCTGTAAATTTTGGTCACACATTTAAAGGCAGGGTAAACATGCATTAAAATGCATGCAGCGGCGGCACAGCATTAATGGTGGACGGGGCTGTCTTTCTTGCCACGCCCACTCGCTGGTCACGCCCACTTGGTCACACCCACTTGGTGGTCACACCCACTTGGCCACGCCCCCGGCACCCAGCGATGTAGAAATGCAAAATTATTTTATGGTTGGGGGTCACCACAACATGAGGAACTGTATTATGGGGTCGCGGCATTAGAAAGGTTGAGAACCAATGGGCTAAAGCAACCAACTGCTTTAAAAACAATGCAACACTACAGCTATGCAGCTCACCATCTCTAATACCCTGTAACTCAGACTAACCTGAGCACAACAAAGCCCCCAACCAAACAGAACACTCCTCCATCCAATCAGAGCACAGCCAAGCCCCTAACCAATCAGAACACACCTCCACCCAATCAGAACACAGCCGAGCTCCCAGCCAATCAGTTTAAACCCCCACTGGCAGTTAAAAGGAAGAAACAGCTACAATCACACATTGCTCCTAGAAGCACGAAGCCGAAAGCACCAGCCTGAAGATGACGAATGGGATTTCGTCAAAACGTCGCCAAGACACTTCAAATTCTACGTGGCAGAAAACCCGAAGAACCAAAGACCTACATACAAACACCCGCGAAAACCTCAGAAAACAAATGTATATGTATATGTATATGTAGGTCTTTGGTTATTCGGGTTTTCCCCCGTGTAAAATTGGAAGTTTCTTGGTGACGTTTTGACGAAGTCCCATTCGTCATCTTCAGGCTGGTGTTTTCGGCTTCGTGCTCCTACGGTAGAAGCACAAAGCTGAAAACCAGCCTGAAGATGACGAATGGGACTTCGTCAAAATGTCGCCAAGACACTTCCAATTTTACGCGGCAGAAAATCCGAATAACCAAAGACCTACATACAAACACCCACGAAAACCTCAGAAAACATATATGTATATGTGTATGTGTATGTGTACATGTACATATATATATATATGTATATATATTATGGTGATGACCAGATATTATCAATAACACATACATACACAAGGGTCCATATTGTATTGTTTTGTATATTATATTATATTATATTATATTATATTATATTATATTATATTATATTATATTATATTATATTATATTATATTATATTATATTATATTATATTATATTATATTATATTATATTATATTATATTATATTATATTATATTATATTATATTATATTATATTATATTATATTATATTATATTATATTACCATATACCATATATCATTATTATATTTATTATATTATATTTACATTATTATATAATACATAATGTGATTATGTTCATTCTTAAGATTCATCCTAAGATCTGAATCTTTTTAGATCTGCTCAAAACATATTGTAACGAAGTTTAGCATCAACAAATTTTGATGAACTTGATTCTCCCTGTCATTTTTTCAAGGAGGCCTCATGATAAGTTTGTTTTCCCAAAAGTCATAAATGTGACATATGCACCAAATCCTCTTAAAATGTTTTCAAGAGTGCCGTTTGCATTGTACAGTATATCAGTTTAGCATTGTTTGTAGCAGTTACAGAGTAGACAGTAGTGGGCAGAGGCTCACATTTGATCCTTTTTACTTTGGGAATACAGCAGGGTAAACTGAAAAATTCTGCGATACAATTCACAAGCATCTTTTATTTTTTAAATTTTTCTTTTGAGACTTTGGCAGACACGAACCCCTCATTTACTTATTTAAAAAAACTTTGAAAGTAATCAATCCACAGTTCATTATCTCATCCTTCAAGTGTGTGCCAACATGGCTTCCTTCCATGTACAGTTCAAATCTTACCCCATTACCTACCTAATAAAGTAGGAAAGAAGAGGTCAGCACAAGCACTATGGCAGCTAGCTAATATAGATCTCTAAATATGCTGGGGCTAAGTGTCTTGAGGCTTCTTGCATCAAGTGGGATTGAAAGTTGCACATCAGCCTGAGCCATTTAATTTATTATGCCTTGTGGAACAGACTGTCTTTTCTAAAGGAGCCTTTTGCTTTTCCCCATCTCCCAGTGTCACTGCCAACTTACATCTTTTCTGTTTGCTTTTTACAGCTTTAAGCCAGAGGTTGATGCTTAAAATATTAATCTTTGTCCCCCATTTACCTTCTTTCCACTCTAGTTCCCAGGTGATGTAAATAACAGCAGCTTCACAAAAAATAACAACAACAAAAAACCACACAAGAGAGAAATTCTTGGTTTTGGGAAAGAAGGAAGCATAGCAACAATGTCTCTTTTAATGGTTGATGTTAAGTTCTAAAATGAAAAGTAAAGTTGTAGATGATGATGATGATAATAATAATGATAATGATGATGATGATGATAACGATGATGATGATGATGATAATAATAATAATAATAATAATAATAATAATAATAATAATAATAATAATAATAATAATAATAATAATAATAATAATAATAATAATATAATGGCCTGGTAGATTTCAGTTGGCTCAACACATTCCTATGTTTACACTCTGTTTAAAGAGACAACTGAAGACCTCAAGTATTTTCATCATGATATCATTTCATACCAATAAACAATTTTATTATTCTTTTTTTAAATAAAGCAGATAATAGGAAGGGATGGTCCTGATCAGATAAAAGAGTAAATTTGGCTAGAGCAAATTAGTAGAATTCCAAGAGAGGATATTAGAGCTGCAGCACACAATTTGATCAAAGTTTATAGTTGGCCTTTCATCTGCCCTGTTGGTATGCATAATCCAAGTAGGGATGTCTAGGACAGGGCTTTTCAACCTTTTCACCCATTGTACCACTTTTAGGATATGGCAATATCCAAGTAGCACCCATTGCCTAGCAAGGTGTCAAAAACTTAATGACAAAAAAAGGGGGGGAGTGATAAAGTACAGGTAGTCCTCGACTTACAACAGTTCGCTTAATGACTGTTCAAAGTTACAATGGCACTGAAAAAAGTGCCCCCCAAGCCACAGCCGAGCAAAATACCTGCCTGCCTGCCCACCCAGCGGCGCTCTTCCTCCTGTTTGAGGTTTTCATTGTTGTGAGCATTTCTGTTGAGGATCAGTGCTGCTTTCCAGCTGATCGGCGCTTCTTCAGGACTCACCAGAAGTGCCAAGATCAGCGCTGAGCTCCAGCTGGAGCCTGGCGCTGATCCTGGTGCTTCCACTGAGCCCTTACAGCCCTGCAGCTGCAGCCATCTGTCCCTCAGGCTTATGTGGTGCTGCCACCAGTTCAGCTCATTCCCCTCCCCTGCTACCACTTTTCTAGGATGGTCGCGTACCACCTGCCAGGTGCCAATGTACCACAGGTGGTACCCGCACCACTGGTTGAAAAGCCCTGGCCTAGGAAATATAAGTGGGTAGTATGAAAGCAAATCCCATATTGAATTTAAATGCAGCGAATATAATCAAGAACCCTGAGGAATATAAATGGCAGGGAAGCAGATTGTAGCTAAGCATAAAAAGAAATTTCCTCGCATTATGAGCTGTTTGATAGTTGGAACAAACTGCCTTGAAAGAACCTGAATCCTAAAGGCATATAAATAGAGGATGGACAGTTACTTATCAGAGAAGCTATAATTGCATCCTGCATTACAGAACTATAGGCTACTATTTTGGCACAAACTGAATCTGTTGAGATGAAATGAATCACCACATGGAGTTTATTTGCTAAAAATCTCCCCAAAACACTATGTTACATCCAGGCTTCTTATTCTTTGCAGGTCTTCCAAGGCAATGTCAATGCTGACAGTGTGATACAGCACAAATTCCTTCACTCTGTTAAAGCTCGCTTTGTGCGCTTTCTGCCCATGACATGGAACCCAAATGGAAATATTGGTCTGCGAGTTGAAGCTTTTGGATGCTCATATAGTAAGTATTGAAATGTATCCTAGCATACACTAGAAGCATCATCTTTTTCTGAAGGTTCAGATACAATTTTGTACATTCAGATTGTCAGGAAGATCCTATGGTGCAAGTTTACAGAACACATCACAAGCTGACCAATTGGCCACACCACTGACTTTAGCTTCAGTAGCAAGTTGTGGTTAATCCCTATCTTCACTATGTTGTCTGTATATACTTTTCCTTCAACATGTCCCAAAGGTGATTTTTCAAAAGGCAACTGGACTTTTGTTTTTGCTTGAAGACATTTCATTTCTCATCCAAGAAACTTCTACAGTTCTAACTGAATAGTAGGAGATGGAAGGATTTATATTTCTTGTAGCCATCTGGTCTTTCTGAGAGTCGTTGAGGCCACTTGGAGGTTTAGCCATGCCCTCAGGGTCATCTGAATAGTGCAAATAGGTGTGGAATCTTCTTGGAATTGCTAAAAGGACTGTGTTGTAACTCCTTTCAGCAGTTCCAAGAAGATTCCACACCCATATGTACTATTCACTTATTTTTCTGGTCTTCACTTTTTCTTATATACATTTACCAAAAGTATTATGTAGAATGTGACCAATGCCATTTTTTATGAGTAGATATTTTTAAAGATCACTTTCTTTCACTACAGATTAAAAAAAAGCTATATTAAAGTAATATTTACAAAATCTGCCACAATTTGTTTTATGCAGAAGCAAAGATCAATTTGTATAATGCCCAAAAATTATGTCCAGTTTTATTGAAAAAGAGACATCAATGGAAAACAGAATGGATTTGGAGCTCCTGTGATTTTCTGAAGTCCAAAGCCCAGCCCGTTTTTGGAACTTTAGTAACTAAGTAATATAAGTGTTAAGTGGAACAGTTCATAAATTCTAGAATAACTGTCATCCAATGTGCTAGGTTTCATTGTTCCCTATCTAAGGAGAGTTATGTGAAGTTACACTAAAAGGTGCAATATGTTCTGAATGATAAAATAGTTACAACTCTCTAATATGGTAGCACAAGGAGAAATATTTCTATTAAATTTCTATTCAATATTTCTCGACATGAAATTCTTCCCTGTAACCCTTAACATTGTTGGAGTGCCTGCTGCCATTTGTGGGCATTCCACCTTTAGTGCCTTAGCCCAAAATGAAAAATGATGAGCTGGACATGGGAATAAAATGAAAACCTGATTGTGAATTAATTAGAAGTGTTGTTGGATGTCTGCCAAGAAGTAACCATTTGTTTAGGATCAAAGCCAGGAAAAGAGGCCTAGGAGTTAAGTGTCTCATTAGCACACTCAGGGTAAAATCACAACCACATGTTTCATTGAATGCACCTCTGCCAACTCATACCAGTTTTTTGTTTTAAAGCGCTATATAATTAGGAAATAAATTTCCAGGTACAATGTTTCTATATGGAAAAAATGGAAGCACTGCAGTTTTAGGGAGTTTTCAAAGTGTTTATTATATGATCATATCGGACACAATGAAGTCTTGTGTACAAATTATAGTAAAACCTATTTCGTTTCAACTTTAGAATTTATTTTTTTGTTTGTTTGTTTCTCAATATGAATAAATTATTTACTTAGACCTATACATGAATTATTCCTTATACATACTGTATGTCTTTATTATTTTTCTGATTCCACCTGAGGTACCTAGTTGGATTCAAATCTTTTCAAAGAAGTATTTTAATGCAACTAAATTGATTTCAACAATGGACATTTAGGCCAGATTCATATAATACACTATCATAGTGTTTGGTTTTGGCTTAATGAGTTCCATAACTCCAGACACTGTAACATATGAACAAAGGATAGTTTAATGGTTTAGGTGAACTGTGGATTATTCAGTTATCTATGTCTAAAGCTCACTGTATGAACCTAGCTTCAAGGTGAAAATATCACAATGGGGCAGGAGAATAGTGCTATTGCCCAGCTGAGCACCAATTCAGATGCTATACGTACAGACATTTAATGTATACTCCTGTATTCTTTTTCTGTTCTGTTCTCTCTTTGTGTCACCTTCAGTTCTGTCCAGAAAGTATCTGGCAATCATGGCAACTCTTTCAGTGGAATCTTTCAGGCTGGGCAATGATTTGGATTCAAAGATGAAAATATGCTCAACAGTTGCATCTTTTTAAAATTTCACAATTGTTTTCCATAATTGCAACTCAATCCTAGGAAAATGTACATTTGGATGTGTTTCAGAAAGGCGCCACAGGAGTTCTTGAAGCACCTTTTTGCCATTGATAATTTGCATATGTACAATGTTTAAATTAGTTAATGAATTAGCTGAAGTACATAAAAAAATATAATTTGGCAAATATGTAATAAATGAAAAAAAAGGAGCAGAAGACCTGTAATCTAAACAGCAAAGTAGAAAAAATAATACTGCAGGAAATGTAATGGGCTGGCTGAAAAGCAGTATAGAAGAAAATACATTGCCTAAAAATCTGTTATTTGTAAAATGTGGTCTACAGAGATAGTGTGATGACAATGGGTTACATCACAAAAAGACTATTGCAGAGTGCTTTACATGGTACAATCCTCAATATATACAGAAGCTTCAACTAATGCAAATGAAGGCAACCAGTGCACAATGTGAGGATCATTTGGAATACTAATCCAGATACTTTTTAGGTATAATTCAAGCTATAAAGCCCTAAACTGTGTAGATGCTAGCACTGTCTTGATTGCTACCTTCATAGCTAAGCAAGGATGGAGATTGGTAAAAGAGCCTTCTAAAAGATGCTTAGATTTTTTAATCAGTTAAGACTGAAAGGACAGAAAGCAGGGCATGCATATTAGCTAAGAAGCCAAGATACTAGCCAAGAAGCCATCTTCCCTTACCCTTGATAGAGATCCCAAGAGCCATGAATGTTACTGTTTCACTATCTGTGACTCCAAATCTCTTCTCTTATTACTAAAGTCTACTTGCTCCGAACTCTGCATGGGAATAGCAAAATTGAAGCAAGTAATATGAAGAAGAAGTAAAAGTTCAGACTTCTTTTATAATTCTTCGACAGAGTTGAACAATATATCTTGGAAGTCCAGGGCAATAGACTAAACCAGAAAAACTTTTATCTACAGCCCAAAATAATTCTCCAAAATAGATATCCAAGTTCTGATTTTCAATATGATACAAGAAGCAAAATATTAAGTATCATTGTAGAGTAATGATAGCAATGACATTTATTTTGAATTCCATTTAAGACAAACGGAATTGAAATCAAATTTATATTTTGCCCTACCACTTTCTGACTTATCATTTTTGGGAGTACAGACCAGAACCAAACCTCTCAAAAGCCAAATATTCTCAAAACAGGAACGAATTGATTGCCATTTGCTCTTTCAACAAAGGACACCTGTGAAACTGGCAATGTGGAGTCTGAGTCACAGAGTTTCTGGACAAAGTGGATGGGGGGAATGTCATTATTTTATATTTTTGGGAAAGGTGTTATCAAGCAGTTCAAGGTTGTTGTTGTTGTTGTTTTAAAAAATAACTTGCAAAAGCAGATGTGTAAGTGGCCATCATTTTGTTATCACTGAGAAATGAACATGTGTAAATTAACTTTGAATGAACCATGATCCTAAAGCTGCAACAATTCAATCTATTTAGATATATTCAAGCCATTTCTGAAAGCAGAAACAGAGGTTGTGACTCATCTCTATCATTAATACGGAACTGAGATATTCATACCTCAAGTCAAATTACCAATTCTTCCTCTGAAGGACATAAACTTTCTCGACACTGCATGAACCCACATAAAGCTTTGAAGGGCTATTTTGCTTTGATGAAGCTTTAAATAAAGCACCATCTCAAAGTTCTTCATAAAGTTTACCCCCACTCACACACACACACATACTTCTATGATGGAGCAGGGAGACTTGTTGCTTTGCCTTGCTCTGCTTTGGAATACTACTAATCTTCACAAAAGTAGAAGAAAAAGCTGAAAGGAGGCTGTGGGAGAAGGCTGAGGAAAGCCTCTTCTTCCAGGCAGCCCGAAGACTGCTTGCACACACCAAAGTTTATTCTAGCCCCATAGGTTCCTTGGAGGAGGCAAATGCTATGTTTTGTTTTGTTTTAATTGCTATGCTGTGTTGTGCCATGCCATGCCGTGCCATAGCATGCCATGCCACAGTTCCTGGCTAATGCTGTAGAGGAGGCACTGACCATCCTTCATGGGCACACTTATATAGACTGAATGGTTCCAGAAGACAGGTATTAGAGGTGGTTAATTTGGAAGTCTCTCTAATTATGTTGAAGAAGCTGCCCATCCTCCAAGCACTTGTCACTATTGAGCTTGAAGGTTGAGAAGAACCTCTTCTAGTAATGCAGGCACAAATAAATTCGAGGCCACCAGAATTGTTGCAGTGGGTAGCCTCTTTGCTTTGGTAATCTAAGTCTTATTGATTCCATGTCCCATGCTGTTTCATCCAAGCATATCCATATTTAATGCTACATAACTCCCTTATGCTCTGCTCTCTACCTGCTCATCTTTTTGGTCATCATATCGATGTATTCTCGTCTTTTTTCAGTCTTTATTTTATTGTTCTATTATATTACTTCTGTTTTGTTTACACTCCTTTCATTTTGTTCCTTTTTATTATTGTAAGCCACCTAGAGTAGCGCCACAGAGAGATAGGTGGCAAATAAATGTAACAAACAAACAAATAAATAAATGAGTAAAAAGCTACATACCTATGAATGTCTTTATTATAGCAAAATATTCATGCATAGGGTTAGAGAGTATTCTCTATGTGAGCCATGGAGGCACAATCCCCACCCGGTGCCGCCTCTTTTCATACAAAATTTCTCAATTTTTTTTTAAAAAAGGGGGGGGAACATGGTCAGTAAGATTATACAGTACATAATAAAGATGCATAAACCACTTATTACCTGGTTCTGTATAGCAATCTGGGCATGATGACAAGATGAACAACCAGAGTTATGTCAGATGACATCTGCAGATGAATGGAAAGTTGATTGTTCAGGATGCCAGGAAGGAAAACAGTTTATCTTATATTTCAAAAAGGTCTTGTTAGCATATTGCCAGCAAATTCTGCTGACCAAGGGTATATGTATATTTGTTTTCTTTTTAAATAGAATGAGATTTATAGCCACACTTCAAATGCTGATTGTACTCTCCAAATAAGTAATGGTCTAAGCAGGATCAGTTCAGTCCAGCGTAAATTCTGCAAACTGGCTAGTGAGAAATAAATGGAGGGGACAGAGGGCAAAAAAGAAACCCTGTAATCCAATGACGGCTTGGCCATCCTTTGAGATGAAGAAGCCTCATTACCCCTTGGAGACTGATAGGGAGGGGAATGCTGAACAGCAGAGGATGAAAAAAAATATATCTTGTAATTTTTTGGGCAAAACAATTACACCAGCCTTCCTTATCCCCCCCCTCTCTCTCCCTCCCTCCCTCTCCCTCTTTCTTTCTCTTTCTTTCTCTTTCTCCCTTCAGTGGCTTTGTCTTTCATGCCAGGAGGTAAAATTAATGTACTGGGGATAAATGCTTATGAAACTGACACTTTAAGGCTTCAGAACACAGGTTAAAAGAAAAATGAATAAAACAGCTACCAAGATCAGGATAATTGCACAAGCATCTTAACTAGCTTTTAGGCATAATAGGGATCTAAGATATTAAACTCAGTGACATTGCAGAGATTCCTTGGCAGGTAGTGGGATGCAGCCTCTTTGGAGGAGGAGGAGAAGGAGAAGAAGAAGAGCAAAATGGGAATCACTCTGTCCACGTTTCTCATGCTGTATGCAATTCTCACCTTATACAATATTTAGAAGTCCTTTCTGGTAATCAGTGTATATGTTTGCAAAGAGTAGGTTGCTTCTGGTTGGGTGGGAGGGACCAAAAGAGAAGAATGTCAAAGCGGTAGGGAGAGTGAACAGGCCATGCATCAACAGCGTGGAGTTTTTGATAGGTTCCTGCTGAGATGTTGATTCTTGTCTAGGAATTGGGAATATTTTATAGTAGCTTTGTTCAACCTGGTGTCCTCCAGATAAGTTGAATTTTAAGATCCCATAATTTCCAGTCAAAGTCCAATGGAGGCAAATGGATGTGAATTTGTGGAAGGCTTTCTAAAACTTAAAAGTTAAATAAATCACTCTCCTTGCCCTACATAGCATGACACATTTGACTACCCACATAAACCTGCTTATAGGTGAAGGTGATCTTTAGAGGTCTTCTTCTGGTTCCACCAATATTTGAAAGCCTAACAATAACCAAAGGTTAGCAATATTTCTTCAGGTATGTCTTTTTATTTACCTATAGTTTTCCTAGAAAATCTATTCTGATGCCCATTTGAATTATTTAAAGATGCTATATTATTATGCATAGTCACAGTCAGCCAAGTGTTTAGACTGGATTTATCTACTTATGGTCCTTGGTAAATAGAGTATGTCAACATTGTTGCATGGATGAAGGACATGTTTTAGTCTCGTTATTTTTCTGGTCTTCCTATCCATGGTTTTTAGTTCTGCTTGAGTCCAGTCCATTATTCCAGCTGTGTTATCAAATGTTAGTTGCCTCCATGGCATTTCCTCCACTAAGTTTCAAACTTACGATCTTCTTTACTCTCATGATGTATTTGCTTCTAATCTTCTTCTTGACTTCAGTGGGCTTGATGATGTCAGCTTCAAGGATGTCCAGATATTTGTATTGATTATCTTCATCCAGAAACTTGATATTATTTTCCAGAGGACATCTTGATTGCTTCAATTTTCACTATTTTTGCCCTAGTGATGGTGAGGGTGGCACATTTGTTTGGTTCAAACTCCATTGCAATATCTTGGCTATATATACAGATAGTGTTGAGCAACAATTCTATTTTGGGTGTTTTTTTCCATACAGCTTCAGATCGTCCATGTTAAGGAGTGAAAGCCTGGCAGATGTTTTTGATGTTTAATATCCATGGCTTGATTTTTTTTCAATGTTTTATTTTATTATTCTTCTAAGAAATTTTAAATAGGCTAATGTATAGCTTTTTTATTTTTGTATTTTTAGTATGTATTTTGATTGAACTTTCGAATTTTTTTGTGCTAGTCGCCCTGAAGTATGGAATAAAACAATAACACATAAGCAGTCAACTTTTACCTTTTATCAGTTAATCATCAAGTAGATAGTGTAACAATAAGGAGCTTTCAGTTAGGGAAACCTAGCTGATATGTAGTTATAAACAAGATCCTCAATGTATGAACATGAACTTTTGTTGATGTATGAACATGAACTTTTGTTGATGTGGTTCCTTGGGATAGGCATTGCAAATGTCTTTTTTCTTCTTCCAAGTTTTTAGTGTATTTCAATATTTCCAGTGACTTAACTTTCTTTCTATTTTAAGTAAATTGATGTTTTTGCACTTATAATTTGTTGTGAGAGCTCTTGGGAAGATCCAAAGATAGCATAAAAATAAATAAAATTTCCCAAATGCTGATGAAACATGTTGTTCCACCAGTCTATTTCTAGTTAGCAAGGAGATATAACATTATTACACAAGATGACTTCTAAGTTTTCATAAGCAAAAAAAAAGAAGGAAGAAGAATCTTATGTTCATAATAATAACCCAAAAGAGAGAAAAAAAGATCAAGAGAAGAAAGAATGAAAGTGAGTAAATATAGTAATGAATACAGGTAGTTCCCAAAATACAATGGCAATAGACTGTAATTTCTGTTGCTAAACTATGTGGTTGTAAACTATGATGTCATTACTTGGTGAAGGCAATTTCTGCAGTCCCCAATGATCTAAGTGGCAGGGGAAGTGCAGTATCACTGCATCTGGTCTTGAGGTGGCCACTGATGAGTAGGGGATGTTGTTTGAGTGGCTGGGGAGAATATGAAATTGTACAGGTGGCCAGCAAGGCACAATGGAAATGCAGAGGGTCTGAGGTCGAGTGTATGGGTGAGGGTGACTTTCCTTGCCAGCTTCCCTACTGACATTGTTTGTGGGATGCCAAGCACTTGTATCACAGTGTGGTCACAGGAATGCTGAAACAGCCAGAACTTTGAGCACTTTTTGTAACCACTGCTCATTCAGTGCCGTTGTAAATCTGAATGAGTGCTCATTAACTGAGGACTCAAATTGGAACAGAAACAAGGTAGAGTTGAAAGAAGATTTGAAAGAAAAAGAGACAAGAAGCATCATATAATCTTCCCAAGGAAAGATTCCACTGTTTAGGATCAAGCAAAAAATGCATGCATAGTTTTTAAGCATTTTTTCCCCAAAAAAGTCAGGATACTAGATTTTTTTATTGGACATAATCAATAAACATTTTCAGTTCTCCACAGCATCAGTGGAAATGTGGCATTTGCATTTTTTCAGGAGGACCATTGAAAGAAAATCTATTTTGGAAAAGGTTCTATTAGAGCTCTGTGAACATGACAGTCTTTAATAAAGCATTGTGCAATTGAAACGTTGGGTTACTTTTATAGGTTCCAGTTTCTAATTTATGAGGTGCAAAGATGAACATGGGGGAAACTTGTGTAAATTTAAAGCATCAGAGGCTTGGCCTGGATCTGACTTAAATCTTTAAAAAGGGTTAAGGATTTTATACCCTTTTTATGACTGGCAAAAAAAGCAATGCAGCTTTATGTGCACGACTCAGAAATCAGTTACATCAACTTCAATGTATGCATTGGACTTTTTTATTGTCTATAAGGCTGTTAGATGTGCATTAGTGCTTTGCCATAATTTTCCTTATGTCAGACTATAGGTTTGTTCTCTATAAAAGTCTAGGCTACATATGTTGTAGAAGGAGTAAATCCATTCACGTTTATAAATTGTATAAGTACTTACATTTCAGCTTTTTAATGCCAGTTTTTCTAAAGGAGGAGTCTGATTTTGCTCACAACCCTTTATCATTTGCAATGTCAGCTAAGAGATTTGTTCTGGTTCAAAAGAATGGAACAGACTTTGTCCTGTCTGCACCGCTCCCCTTCAAATTCTCCCTATTCCCGTCTGCATTCTAATGGTTTAGCATATTCTAAAGGATATGTGCCTGGAAATAACATTGATCAAACAGCATGCTTACTGGCTCTCTTTGCCTCTTTCTCATTCTGAATGGTGTATTGAAATGATTCAAAGAACTTCCCCTGTTTTTCTTCTCTGCCTGCAGAATGTTTTCTGCTGTCAAACTGCTTAATGGGAAGTCAAGCTGGGCTTGGGCAAGATTTCACCTTGCTAGACTTTGTTTTCTTTGTTGGGTTCTGAAAAATGTGTGATTTTTGACATAGAAGGGCTCTTTAATATGCTCAAATAAAAGCCAATTATTTGTTGTCATGCAAACTGCCACTGTTGACTCTTAGATGTTAGAATGCCAGCTTCCACAGTGATCGGTTGGGTTTACAAAGGATTTTATTCATCCACAGATCCTATATCTTTGACAGAGTAGATGCCACATTGAGCCTCCCCCCAACCCATTCTGTGATAATGTTACTCCACAAATGTCTTCTATATAGAATGACCACTACATACAAAGTAGGTTGTTGCCAAGTAACAGATTTTTTTTATATATATACTACATTCTAGGAGGATTTTTTTCTCCACTCAAAGTAGCTCCTCTCTACCTTGTTATTAAGCAGGAACAATCTGTCTGAGAAGTTTCTGTGCAAATATGTGTCATTTGCAATTGTCTATCTATTACCTTTGAACAGGTTATCCAGAGTGATAAAGTGCTGGTATTAAGCTTATTTGAACTTAAATCTGTTCATTAAAATACTTTTTCTGGTCCTAAATGAAATGCCTAAATAGAATTGACAACTCCCACTAGAATCTGTGAGTAGGATGCAGAACTGAACAAATTATTCCATGCCAGATCAGCAGAATTATTTCCACCTTGTCTGGACCTCTTGCTTGGCATTAGATACCTACCAATTAATCACTTTGCTTTTCTGGTAGCATATGGGGTGAAGGGAAATAGGATGTAAAAAAGAAAAGTGATTGGGAAAAAGTGCCAGATGGTTTATTATAACATAATAAGCACAAGGATGCTGTTGGTTAATATCATAGCTAGACTATCACAAAGAATAACAGACCGTCCCCCCTGCATTCATGTATATACACACAAACACATACACACCTACACACCAACCACAGCTTTTTTTTCAGAATCAAAGTAGACTGTGTTACATATAAGGGTAAAGCAATCCCCTTTAGGGTGCACCATGAATGCAGATGGAGGCAAGAAGTAATGTCTGAATGTCCTGTAGGCTTTTAAAAGTGTTGACTTTGCTAATAGAGAGGGACATTTAAACTCGGCTTCAGGAAATAATATAACTTAGCTTTGAATTTACAATGCTAAGAGTCCCAAATATTTAGAATAAGTGAAGCATGTAATAATAATATCAAGGGGAAGGCAGAACAGGGCAGTGAAAGTCAATCAGAAAATAAAGTATAGGGTCGGGCAACAAGCTGATTGTATTGGAGGCAATTCATTTTGATAGTGACAGTTGGTAGATTTTATTTAATTGCGTTTTTATACAGAGAATACTATAGTTTTCTTAAAAGTCAAAAGTTATTAAAAATCTTATTTTGAAACTTTTAAAAATGTGTATTCCAAAAACATCTTTAAAAAAGCATATCTTATTTTGAACCCATCACCAGTTGTAATATATTTTTATGTAGTTAATTTTTATTTAATTTATTTTAAAGTACTTTTATCTGGAATTCTTATCTGTGACCATAAAAACTATTATTTTAATAAAAACTCATAATCTTTTGCATGTATACAAAAGCAAAGTGTGGCATCATATTTAGTTCTGAACAGAAGTTCTGAGCTCGCTCTCTCATCCTAATTTAGTAAAGGCAACATAATTTTTATAGTTGTGCAATGTTTGGTCCAAGAGTCAACTTCTTTCTTTCTTTCTTTCTTTCTTTCTTTCTTTCTTTCTTTCTTTCTTTCTTTCTTTCTTTCTTTCTTTCTTCCTTCCTTCCTTCCTTCCTTCCTTCCTTCCTTCCTTCCTTCCTTCCTTCCTTCCTTCCTTCCTTCCTTCCTTCCTTCCTTCCTTCCTTCCTTCCTTCCTTCCTTCCTTCTTCTTTCTTTCTTTCTTTCTTTCTTTCTTTCTTTCTTTCTTTCTTTCTTTCTTTCTTTCTTTCTTTCTTTCTTTCTTGCAAGTACACTGACAAATTTCTTGTGTGTCTAATCACACTTGTCCAATAAAGTGTTCTGTTCTATTCTACTTCTAGCTTTCACTAGGCATCTAGTTGGTATATGCATTTTGTTCTGGTTGATTTTTTTTAAAAAAATCTTACCTGTATAATGTGGAGAGAGGGATTTGTGTGTGTTACATTTTACTCAAGGCTGTGTTCTGTTATCAATTCAGTGCCCCAAAGCACAAATCAGAATATTAGTCTTCTCCAAGATTCCTGAACTTCTTCCAGGCTACTTTTCCAAAATGAAAACTGTCTAGCAGCTTCTGACAGAGGCATGAAGAGTCTGCCTCTTCATTTGAGAATTTTTTCAAAAAAATTCAATCTGCTTTGATACTTTCCCAAGCATGGGGGTCAGAAAAATCTGCTCCTCAAATTCCCCCTCCTTAAAAGAAGTTTTGTGTATATAACACTTCCTATCATTGTTACGAAACACAAAATTACCAATATTATGAAAAGATCCAGCAAGCGATGCTGAATGCTGGATTTAAAATGAAACACTGCAAATTCTAGTTCAAATTTCTTTAGAAAGATTGCACAGAGGTGTTCATATAACCTCTAAGGAAAGGTTTACTTTAATGTGATGCTATGTAGGCTGCAACCCATATGGAGGGGTTTTCTGAGCCAATTCATTTTTCTGTGTAGCTACCTACCTACCTTTAAAAAAAAAGTAGAAGTATATATCCTGATGCTGAAGGGTCACTTATAACATCCAAAGCCTTGGAGATATCCCATGGAGATCCTAGTAGGTGTAGCCATTTTTCAGGTGACAGAAGGGAGAAATTATTACGTTTATGGGGAGTAAACATATTAAAGTGAAATCACCCTTGAGTCAAACTCAATTTTTGATGACTGCTTCCATGCTGTTTTACTGGCAGTAATATAAAAGTAGTTTGCCCTTGCCTTCAGCTCTGATATGTGTTGTACATTAGATAAGTGGTTTGCCATTGCCTTTTTCTTCCAATCTATTCTTCAGCCCAGGAATTTTGTGATATGTATTAATCTGGTCTGACCTTGCTTAGCGTTCAGATCACCCATCTTCAGCTAAGTGTTGCCACTTAGCTGAGCATTAATGTTATTTCTATTTAATTACTTTTATATTCTCCTAAAAGCCAATTAAAGCTTATTTAATTTCAGTTGGACTCCACCCATTCCTTTCTGCTAGTTTTACGGTGTGGCCCATGGTGTACAATACAAGTGATGATGGCAGCCCTGAGCCCTCAAAACTTGTTCAGTTGCTTTAAAAGAAAAGTAATGCTTGAAAGAATGCCCAGGAATATATTTTCTTAGAGTTTGTCATGCCACAAAATGAGTTCTACTCTAAAAGCCTCCCCTCCCCTCTGCTTTTCTCTTGAGAATTGTAATATAAAGGAAGGGGCAGTTTGGTCTAGTGGTTAAGGCATTATGCTACAAACCAGGAGTCTTGTGAGCTCTAGTCTTGCCTTTCAGCTCAACCCACCTCACTGGGTTGTTTTTGTGGGGGGTGGGAAAGAGGAGGAAGGAATATTAGGTATGTTTGCCACCTTGAGCTATCTATAAAGTAATAACGGTGGGATAAACAATAAGTAATAAAGATGCACAGACACTACTTTACCCTGCTCAAAAGAATAAACATAAAAACATGATTCTGTGTAACCCTTTAAAAGAAAACTGCAAAGATGAATTCTGGATTCCTGAGAATTGTTTATTAATTCCATTTAAAGGGCACCCATTTCTCCAAGAAAACTCTGAGAGGCAAACAATGTCAAAACAAGATATTCCACTAAAGCCTAAGAAAGCAAACTGAGTTCAGTAAAAGCACAAAACCAGTTAACGTTATGTTCTCTCCTGAAATGTATGGGTTTGTATGTGTATAGCTATATGTGTCCATGCCTGTGAATCCTCATTTTAATGCTTGCTTGCTTTCCTCACAGAATCTGATGTTGCAGATTTTGATGGGAGGAGCTCCCTTCTCTACAGATTCAATCAAAAGCTGATGAGCACCTTCAAAGACGTGGTTTCTCTGAAGTTCAAGAGCATGCAGGGAGATGGGGTCCTGTTTCATGGCGAAGGACAGCATGGAGATTATATTACCCTGGAGCTGCAAAATGGGAAACTTTCCTTGCACATCAACCTGGGTTTGTCCAAACATTTCAACTTATCTTGCATAAAGTTTTTTCTGCTCTTAGCTCTTTTCTGACCTTTCTCCACTGTGTTGAAGGGCTGTCTGCCCATCTGAGAGTCAGCAGGAAAGTATGCAGGCATGACAGTTGCTTTTACATCTTAGATGATAGAATAAGGAGGAATGCATGATTTTAACATCAGTCATAACATAGTTATTCCAAGAAGCACTAATGAGAGAGAGAAATAAATAAGGCTTCTTCCCACAGCTTGGAGAGCAGGCTTTTTAGAGTTTGTGATGGGGGTGGGAGTAGGTGGTGAAGTGAAAGAGAACCCTTAGCTAACGTGTTCAACAGAAATAAGTAAAATCTGCTTCACAAATTATTCCATTTTTAATTTGAAAGGGTGCTGGATCTTAAAGCTGCTTTGTCAATATAAATGGAATAATTGAATTATCTGCCCATCTTATTTAGTCATGATGTGAAACATACCAACTGACTATACTGTAGTGGCCAAAATTGTGAAATCTTTTGGGAAAAGTGTATTTTTGAGGTTTGATGGCTAATAACACCACTTTTTTTGGAGTAGCACCATAAAATTATATATCAATGGAAAGATAATTTAATTAAGAATGTAATGCAACAAAGTTTGTTCAATTATCTGTACTGTATTCTATGAAAAGTTATAGCCAAATAACTAGAAAAAGGAAGCACAACTTGCTTAGGTTGATATCAGGTAGCTTTCCTTCATCTGATTGTAGCCAATGAGCATGAGTGTTTAGACAGCCAATCAGGTGTCATCTTGTTTTGGCAATGAGCCAATCAGATCACAATAGGGTTCAGTTATTGATGTCATGAATTGAAGTTGAGAGGAGAACATTTGTCAGTGTGTTATGTGATCACTATCAAGTTGGTTGGGTTTTTTTTATTTCATTTAGTGAGCTTGTAAAATGTAATAAAATTAAAGTAATGGTGCAAAGAGTTGACTGGTTGCCCAGAAAGTGATGTATAATAGTGTTATTAAGTGAACAAGGCTACAGTTATAAAGAAATTAGAAGAAAAAATGGTGGAAACTTAACCAAAGGTGGCATTTCTACTGTATACTTTTCCCAAAAGGTTTCCACAATTTTGGCCACTACTGTACCTGTAATTCTGTACTTGTTAATCTGAAAACAAAATCTTAGTTCTATCAGTACATATTGTAATAGTTCAACCTTTAAATGTAATATTCTTGCTAGAGCCTTCCTCCCTGTCCTAATAAAATTACTAAGTATTGTATTGAGCAGTGGGAATTGAAATCCACCCATCTTAAAATTGCCAACGTTGAGAAACGCTGGTATAGAGTGTGAAAAAGATATTCTAGTTCTCAACCAGCTGTTATAATGATAGGGCATATGCTATATTAGCCACACAAAATCCATGCAAAGTTGGACATTTATAGCCAGAAAGTTATTTCTGAAATGACCCTGTCTTGAATGAGAGATATTGCATCTGTCACATATTTTTTCTTTCTCTGTATGTTTCTTATACAAAAGCAAAGGCAGCCACAAACACAAACATATACAGTATAAACTTGTATTCTGTTCTGACTATGGGCTGCCCGAATCAGCACTGAAACCAGTGAAGTCTTTGCTTTAATTCTCTGAGTTTTAATAATTAAAGTATTATTGTCTCTGTGAGTATTTTTTGCATGAAGAAATGCATTGGCTTGAAAACACAAGTAGCAAGGTGTGTGATCAAATTTGCATTCTCACATCACCTTCTATTCAGTCCATCCCTAAGTATATTTGCTCAAAAATGGGTGTGTTTGATTTACTTTTGAGATTGATAACGCATAATTACATCAATGGTACTAAAGATTCTGAAACGCTGAATTGCTATTTACCATCCAATGCGATATGTATTTGTCTAAAAGAAAATCCTTTTCATTGCAGTGAGGTACACTTGCAGAAGTCAGAAAAGGAAATAAATGAAAGGTGCTTGAAAATGTCTCCGATTTTCTTTGTGTCTGAAAATCTACATTGGGGAGAAAAAGCATTGGGAGCAATACTCTCTTAAGGTTTACATATTTGAAGAGATTTGTGGAAAAGCTATAGGAGAGTTATAGGGTAATATATTGTTTCAGAGGCCCAAAAGAATGAGTAGCAAAAATCCTTACAGTTTGTTTTTGAAGATAGAAAGTGAAGGGAAACAAAGGCATTTTTACTATTGCTTTGGTAGAAACAAAATTTAAGGCAAGATGGTTCAAAGTAAACCTCATACCCTGAGCATAGGAATGGTAACTCGAAGTATCTCTATACTTATACTAAAGTTGTGCTGTGGTTGGGATCTGATTTGAAAGAGAGACTTTGTAATTCATAGGAGCATAAACACAATATTTGTGCACCTGTCTGGGTTTCATCACAATAGGTGCAACATTTTCCAGGATTATTTGATTTCTGAGTGCTTCTGTGTGGCTATTTTACTGAGGTGTGAAAAGATATTGTATTCACACTCATTCCAAAAAACCACTTCTGAGCAGAATCCAAAGCATTGTAGAGCCCTAATCTATATTTTTACCTATGTATATGTATCTATATTTCAAGTTTCAAGTTCCCATTCTTTGCATAGCAGCCAATTCTTCTTTATATTTTAAGTGGGCTGGAAGTCAGTAATAACAAACAGAAGTTTTCGTGCTGTGGCTAATGCTAAATCCTTAGGATTAAGTGGAGAGGTTAAAAGCATCACACTTAAAGGCTGCCTTCAAAACAGTAAGGCAGCTAGACTTCTCACTAGTACGATTAATGCAGTCTGCAAAAAAAACTAATGATGTTTGTGGTTAACATAGATTGGATCATTTCACCCCAGTCTGACTTTGCTTTTCAATTTTTTTCTTTAAAATAACTCTGTACAAAACCCATTTGGCTGGCAAGATTCTAGTATCTAATTTCTGCTGTCTCAGATGACCTTGGTCCATTAATCTTAGGCCAGTTTTGAAGTTGAAGAATGAAGTGAAATGGAAACTATAAGGAGGTACTTGGTAGTTGGGGGCTTTTAGACATTGTGATGATTTGTCGTTCTTCCCAGGTAAACAAGATGGGAAACACAACTAGATAAACTAATTCTACTGTATTGTAAGGCTATGTTAAATTTTGCAAATCTGAAGTTATTATCTTCCCATTGTCACTTTTAACTGCTTGATCCATTAGGTGGTTTCTTCCTAAGTTTCTTTCTCTGACCTTTAAGCCATTAGGGGCTCCTCCCTGTCTTGTCTGATCCCCAGTTTCCCAAGTTCATCCATGCTTTCCATTACATGATTGCAGAAGATGGACTAGAAACTTTACTTATTTAAGATTTACTTGTTTTTTCGGATCTGCTAGGCTTGGATTAACTCAACAGGCATATTTTCTCCAAAAGAATCTTCTGCTAAGCCCCCCCCCCCATCTTCTCTAAACCTCATTGCTTCTTTGTGCAGGGAGAATCTGTCTCTCTAGATTCAGAAAAATATGGAAAGTGGCATCCACAAAATGTTCAAAATGATGAAAGCAACATTGAACCACAGGCTCCACTCTTTGGGGTATGCATGGGACGATGTAATAAGAGCAGAAAAGGTGCAGAGCTTTCAGCATGATAAAGGCTGCTTTCCTGTGTTCCTCAGTGGCAGGGCTCCCTGCTTCTATATAGTGGAGAAGAATAGCTGCGGTCCTTCACTTTCCTAGATAAAATGGACCTTTGCATCTATATAGGGTAGAATGTTCCTCCAGGTAAAGGAAGTGCTGGAAAGCATGCTTTGTGGTGTGTCAAGTGCCTTTTCGAACAAAAGTGCCCTGCTCCTCTGCCTTAATAACTCACAATGAGTCACCATCTCAATACTGCTGAGGTCAAATCCATCCCCATGTCACACAGTCTTATAGGACAGGAGCGCAGCAGATCAACAAGTTCAGATGAGAACACTGACATTGCCAGTTTAGGAAATCTTTCATCATTTAGCCTTTTCTAAAGATACTTTTTTTGATGTGTCCCAGCTCTTTTGTATGTTTAAAATATTTAGTTTACAGGTTTTGCTGTTCTTCTGCATGATAGACCATCCAATTTTTAATTTCTTAATTTAATCTTAATCTATATTAATCTTAATTTAATTTCCCTGTTTTGTGCAAGGTGTCTTAGCTAAATATGCGTCAATGAGCTTGCCATTGGTTGGCAAGGAAAAAAAAGAATAAAAAGAAACATAAAATATCCATATATTAGTATATTGAAATAAAAAAAAATGCCATAACACAAAAATATAGCATTTTCCAAGTAGAAAAAAAACCTAACCTTTTTTCTCCCCAGTCTCACTTATTTTGCATTTTTAATTCCTCCCTTTGAAACCTCTGTGAAATTTCTGCTTAACATCAAATAGAGGGAAGGCTTCTTCTGGTGACTAAAAGCATAATTTAGCATCACAAGGCGATTCTCTTCCCTTTAAAATAAATGAAGGACCTCACTTGGTTGTTATTATTAAAACTTTTTTATTCTGAATTAATGAATAGGTTCCTAATGAATAGTTAGAACTGACCAAAACAGAAGTGTTGTTCTCCTCCATAATGTAAATTTCTAAAACTATACATTTTATTTATTTATTTATTTATTTATTTATTAAATTTCTATGCCGCCCTATTCCGGGAACTCAGGGCGGCTTACAGCATAAATAGAAATCCAATAAAAACTAAACTGTACATATATAAAAATATAAAAAAGAAGAACCCCTAAATAAGAACCATTCATACAGCAAACGTACACACAGACATACACTGGCTAGGGGCAAGATGTCAACCGCCCCAGGCCTGCCGGCAGAGATGGGTCTTTAGTAGTTTACGAAAGGCGGAGAGGGTGGGGGCGATACGGATCTCCGGGGGGAGTTGATTCCAGAGGGTCGGGGCCGCAACAGAAAAGGCCCTTCCCCTAGGCCCCGCCAGGCAACACTGTCTGGCCGACGGGACCTGGAGAAGGCCGACTCTGTGGGCCCTAACCGGTCGCTGGGTTTCGTGAGGCAGCAGGCGGTCCCGTAAGTAACCTGGTCCGATGCCATGTAGGGCTTTATAGGTCATAACCAACACTTTGAATTGCGTTCGGAGACCAATAGGCAGCCAATGCAGCTCACGGAGCGATGCTGAGATGTGGGCATTTCTGGGCAGGCCCAACACTGCTCGCGCGGCTGCATTCTGCATTACCTGAAGTCTCCGAACGTTTTTCAAAGGTAGCCCCATGTAGAGAGCATTGCAGTAGTCGAGCCTCGAGGTGATAAGGGCATGAGTGACTGTGAGCAGAGACTCCCGGTCCAAATAGGGCCGCAACTGGTGCACCAGGCGAACCTGGGCAAATGTCCTCCTCGCCACAGCCGACAAATGATGTTCCAAGTTTAGCTGTGGGTCGAGGAGGACGCCCAAGTTGCGGACCTTCTCCGAGGGGGTCAAAAGCTCCCCCCCCAGGCTGATGGACGGATAGATTGAATTATCTTTGGGAGGCAGAACCCATAGCCACTCCGTCTTGTCGGGGTTGAGTTTGAGCCTGTTGGCACCCATCCAAACCCTAACAGCCTCCAGACATCGGCACATCACTTCCGCTGCTTCACTGAAATGACACGGGGTGGAGATGTAAAGCTGGGTATCATCAGCATACTGATGATATCTCACCCCGTGTTGTCGGATGATCTCACCCAGTGGTTTCATGTAGATATTAAACAGCAGAGGGGAGAGGACCGACCCCTGAGGGACCCCACAAGGGAGGAACCTAGGGGTCGACCTCTGACCCCCCGCCAACACCGACTGTGACCGACCAGTGAGGTAGGAGGTGAACCACTGCAAAACAGTGCCCCCAACCCCCAACCCCCCCAGTCGGTGCAGAAGGATACCATGGTCAATGGTATCGAAAGCCGCTGAGAGATATGGCACACATATCTCTCCTCAATAAATAGAAGGATAGATAGATGAATAATGCAGATGGGAGGAGAGACCTGTCATTTGCATTACACCTCTGAGGGAATCCATTTTTAATCTAGTCCTATTTAGGGCCTGGACACCTCTCCCATTGTACAGCGATATAACATTTACACACAAGATTATAAGCAGAGAGAATGAAGGACTTCCAAAAATTAACAGGAGACAGCTGGTATAAAGGAGGAAGGCTGTGGGTGCTGCCCCCCCAAAAAAGCATACTGGTGATGTAATGCATAGACAATAGTAGTCCTTCTCTTAATAGTGACAATTTTGCTCTTAAAATACTTTTTGTCATTTATTTTTACCAAAAACTATAATCTTTCATGTATCCCCCTTTGCCTTGACATATTAGGCATGGTGTTAAATTTGTGCAAGATATGAAAAATATTGCACTATCTATATTGATAGATAGACCTCAGGTTATTTCATAACTGAGTGCAATGTACTAGTCATGCGTATGGCCTATTAGCCATATGCTTCAATCCCCCTTTCTAAATTTGTAAATGAATAGGATATAAAAGAAGGGGATATCAAATCCTGAAGGACCAAGGCTATATTAAAAAGTCTCAGTGGCCACATATTAAAAAGTCTCAGTGGCCAATGGAATATTAATGGTATTTGCAAGAGCCCTGGTGGTGCCGTGGTTAGAATGCAGTACTGCAGTTAATTTTGCTGACTGTTGACTGTCAGCAGTTTGGCAATTCAAGTCTCACCGGCTCAAGGTTGACTCAGCCTTCCATCCTTCCGAGGTTGGTAAAATGAGGACCCAGATTGTTGGGGGGCGGGCGGGCAATATGCTGACTCTGTAAACTGCTTAGAGAAGGCTGTAAAGCACTGTGAAGTGGTATATAAGTCTGAGTGCTAGTCCTATTGCAACCCCCAAAGTCTTAAAGGCATCTGCTGCTCAAATTGCAAAAAAAAAAAAAAAAAAAAAAAAAAAGGAGGGGGGAAGAAATGTTCACTTTTCTTTTTCTCAGCAGAGTCCCCCAACTTCTTTGGGCCAATATTTTGAAAGTTTAGCTATGACCAAGGCTAACATTTGAAAGGATTGTAAATGCCTTCTTAATCTTGGGCATTATTATCAAAATATCTATAGAGCAATTCAGTGGGATAACTTTCCAATATCTGTGCATTCATCAAAGGTGTAAGCTGTGGGGCAGCCAATCTGCAGCAATTAGCACCTGGATGATTATTGTTGGACTTTCTTCTTGCATCTTATGTGGTCCACAGTTAAGTCACATGTGAACCTTTTAGTCACTTGCTATCCATCCTTATTATGTTCTACTACAATCATCACTATAATCTACTGGTTACTCTTAAGCGTATAATAAAAATGCTGACATCCTTTTTATGCTGGAATACACCTATGCAACATAAGGGTAAGATTGGATGAATCGTTTAAGCTTTAGTTGGCTTTGTTTCTGACTTTTCGGTCCCATTTCCTGCTTTTTGAAAACCATGTGAAAAATTCTAGTGATTTTTATAGGTAAATTTGCAACGAAACATTTCTGCTGCCAATTTTCCCTAATACAGTTGCACTTTTGTGCATATCCTTCCAGGTATATGGAGCTTGATTACACATGTTGGCGGTAAAGCTGCACTGAAATTTGGAAAGGTGTGAATATGAATCATAAAAGTATTTTGATTCAGGTACAGATTCAGAACATCAAATTAAATCATTTGCCTCTTTAGGAGAGCAGCCAAATCCTTTGTCTCCAAAGATTCAAGTGTTAGAGCCTTGGAAATGTCCTATGTCCTAATGATGTAGGATGGCAAAGAAATACAAAGGTCTTTCTATCCCATTGTGGTGGTACAGCTAATCCTCGATTTACAATCATTCATTTAGTGACCATTCAAAGTAACAACGGCATTGAAACAAATGACTTACCATTGGTCCTCACACTTATAACCATTACCCACGTCACATAATCAAAATTTGCGAGCTTGGCAACAAGTATATATTTACAACAATGTCAGCATCCCAGGGTCATATGATCTCTATTTGCAATAAGCTAGATTATTAAGCTAGATTCACTTAACAACTGCGTGACTCACTTAAAAACTACAGTAATTCACTTAACAAGCATGACTAAAAAAGTTGTTTAATATTGGGCACAAGTCACTTAACAACCACCTTGCTGAACGATAGAAATTATTATTAATAACAACAACAACAACAATAATAATAATAATAATAATAATAATAATAATAATAAAGTTGGAAGGGACCTTGGAGGTCATCTAGTCCAACCCCCTGCTCAGGCAGGAAACACTATACCATTTCAGACAAATGGCTGTCCAGTCTCTTCTTAAAAACTTCCAGTGTTGGAGCATTCATCACTTCTGGAGGCAGGTTGTTCCACTGGTTAATTGTTCTCACTGTCAGGAAATTTCTCCTTAGTTCTAGGTTGCTTCTCTCCCGTTGCTTCTTGTCCTTCCTTCAGGTGTTTTGGGAAATAGCTTGACTCCCTCTTCTTTGTGGCATCCCCTGAGAT